>NJDC01005918.1:41776-58997 GCA_002245475.1 Calephelis virginiensis | reverse complement strand
AATTTCTTAGCATCAAGAAATCTGTTTACTTGTATTTTTTTTCCCTAAACAAGTTACACAAATTGAATCTAACCCTAAAGTAAGCAAATTATATGCTTGTATTATGGGTGTTAGTCAACGATACTAATACATAGAAATAAAAATTTAATAAACAACCAGACCCGGCAATGCAGACATTTAAATGTTCATAACACAAATGCCTGCCCCCGTCGGGAATTGAACCCGAGCCTCGCGGTTGGTCGATGTAGTCAGGCGTGTACGCTAGCCACTCAACCAATGAGGCGGTCAAATTGTTTGCCTAACAATATCATAAAAAAATCAAGAAAGATATATATTAATGTGAAAAAAAAACAGAGTAGTATAATTTGTGTTGAATACTGTATCACCGGATATAGTATATCAACATATAAATTTAAAAGATAGTTATAAATGGAAGAAAAAAAAGTGATATTTAAATAGACAAACAGTTTTACACACGAAATAGAAAATCAAATAGAAATAAATAAAAAACCCACAACAAAATGCACAAATATAAACAATGTAAACAGAAAAATACATACTAAATAACACAAACATGTATATTATTAACCCTTAAAAACATGCACAAAATATAAACATTTGAAGAAAAAGGTCCTTGATAAAGTCAGGGGAGTAAGAAGGTTGCCAAACAATTTGGCAACATTATAAAAAAAAAATACATACATAGAACTACTTAAATAAATACCAGAATACATTTTATAAACACCCAGACCCGGAAATGCAGACATCTAAATGCTCATCACACAAATGCCTGTCCCCGTCAGGAATCGAACCCGAGCCTCGCGGTTGGTCGCTGTAGTCAGGCGTGTACGCTAGCCACTAAACCAATGAGGCGGTCAAATTGTTTGCCTAACAATATCACAAAAAAATCAAGAAAGATAACTTGAATTTTGATGTGTGCGGTTGTTGTACAAGGTCGTCCTTTGTTGAATTAATTTATTATAATATATTCATGAGCCATCCCTCCTGCCACAGAGGCAAGTGTCTGCCTCTTTGCTGTTTCATTGTAAATAGTCTAAAAGCGTTACACCAAATTAAATTAATTAATGACAAGCATTTTATTTTTAAAAAATATAACCGAGTTCAAAAACGGTAAGTACATACATATATATACATATCTTCACGCCAAGTCCCTTACAGAGTAGGCAGAGAGTATCGAGTGCCAGACCTCACGATCCTGACAAACCTGTCTTGCTTCCTTCACATTCATAACCCTTTTCATACAAACACGCCGGTTTCGGAGACTCTTGGTAACGGTAAGTTAACCCCATAAATTAGGTGGAAGGTTTAATTCGTCGTCTTTATTTCGTAGGTATATTTATTACACTTGAAATACGTCAACAGTTAAAATACATTATAATAATTTTTGACAAGCACATGCGGTAGTTAAAAAAATATTACAACCTTTAAAAACACCTTACATCAAACATTGCAAAAAAATACATAACAAATACATAAACAAATCCTGTCTCAACAGCATCTTAATATATGACAATAATATAAACAAAACATGCAGATAGTTAAAAAATATTAATAGATGAGTTAGACCAGGTTATGGTATTGTTTGTTGTTTATTTGTTCAAGGGGGTATCAAAGTTCAATCTTCTTTTGAGGGAAGATGGGGTCAAGACCCCATCTAATATATGTATTTACGAGAAACATTAAGATTGCGAAGAAAATAGTATTTAATTAAGTTCTTCGCTAAAACATGGTAGATTTCAAAATTACATCTAAGTTCGTTTTTCAAATTGAAAGTTAGATGGAGGGGATTTTCAATTCAATTTTTTTTTGTCTAGCGGTTCAGGTGTTAGACTTGACTTCATGAGGTTCGATTCCAGGGTCGGGCAACAAAAAGATCTGCGATGTACCCTATTTACTAAGGCAAACAAAGTTTTATTATTATTACTTTTTTTTTGGTTTATCCAATTTTATAGTAAAAAATGTGTTGCTCGATATTGGATGTGTGCAGGGTTGGCGTTAAGCTTTGCCACCTATCACCTTGAGGGACTCAGTATCTTCGGCTAGTCGTGGGTGCCGTGGTTGTGCCTCTGCTTACCTCTTCGGGGATATGGACGTTAAAATACACGAGGAAGTTTTATAGTGGTCCGATTTACATAACACTTTTTTATTCGACGGAGTATAATTCTAAGTTGACCCAAGACAAATAATATTGCAGTTTGTACAGCGTTATTAAGTTGATAATAAGGAATAGTTTTTTAATAATACGCATTTATTGACAAATGAACGATTGACAAAAAAAATATACAATGCGAACGTGAATTGATGTAGGTACACGGGGTGAACTAGGTTACATTGGTCTGTCATCTTGGCCACAGGACAGCGACGCTCCTATAATATCTATGGTATCTATAGGCCACCATAGCCGTGTTTGCTTACGTTTCATATAGAAAAAAACTTAAACGTTGTGCTAATATTAAAATTAAAGTCGGTTCTAAGCAGTTTTTACTGCGTTTAAAGTATTACTATTTTTATGGCAAATAGTGAGCGAACAAGCACCCAGTTCCCCTAATGCAGAGGTTCCCAAACTTATTTCATGTAACGCCCACTTTGAAAATCAGTTGTTTTGTAGCGCCCCCCCCCCTCGTTTTTTTCTTGTCAATAACCTCAATAACATATTTGTTGCGCCTAGTCTAAAAAAACATTTTTTTCAAGATTTATACCGTCCCCCTCTAGGCTTCCAGCGCCCACAAGGGGGTGTTATCGCCCACTTTGGGAAAGGCTGCCCTAATGGTATATACATACATAGCCGCAGCCTACAGACACCACAGATGTTATAGACGCGGTGCTGTCCCATGGCCGGGGTATTTGGCCAATTTCGCAAGTCTACCGGCTATCCTACCCTCCGAACCGGAAATATTGCCATTTTGGTGGCAGGACTAGGTATGGCGATAGGACTCCACTCGGGCCAGTTGCTGTAAAGCAATCTACTATTAGTGGTGTTGTTGTTAAAGGCCGGTTTGCCTATGCTCGCCACTTATGAGCTGCCAGGCTTATGGTCTATTCTACACAGAGGGCCTGGACTAATACGGTGAAGAAATAAAACGTATTGACTAAACTTATATTTTCAAAAACCTCATGTGTTATTTGGGGACGGTGTTGAGTGAAATCTCACATTACCTAACAAGGTTTAAAAAAATACTAAGTCTGTATGTATGTAAATAAGTACTAACTAAAAATGTAGGACATAAGGACACAATTTATCAATAGACACCCTTTTAGTAAGTGATCATCACCGCCCAGTAGGGTTACTCTTGAATCTCGATATCATGCGAATTGGAAATTGGAATCGTATAATAATATGTCACTTTAAGTACTTTTGAACACAGTATAAGGGGACTATTAACGTTTAGTTACAAATAAATTCAACGAATAGGATAAAGTAATTTACTATTTACTATTAACTAAATGCCAATAATTTGCCAGAATTGTGCTCAGGAGTACCTAAAATGACATATTCGATTCCAATTTCCAATAACGCATGAATCGAGCGTCGAGAGTAACCCTATAGATCTCTTCGCAACACAAGAATTATCGCAAATCTGTTGCTGACCTTAATCTTTTATGAATGAGTAGTCTTTTCTTTAACACGTTTTACAATTTGAAATTTTACCACAAAGTAGAAGTTTTATAAAATTACAAAGTTTCTCAGTGCTTTTACCAACACAAGAAAAGACTATAGGGCTTTACGAAGTTAAGATCATAGTAACTTTACCATATCAGGTGTCGAAGATTTATAAATAAATTATTTATCGCCTTTATGATCTAACCTATCTTATGATTAACTTATGATTTATCGCCTTTCTGGTTCGATCCCTGGGAAACATAAAGAAAATGTGCTTTTCCAATTTCGCAATAAAGAAAACGTTGGCCATGATAAGATTTGTTGGTGATAGACTAATCTTCACTTTGTGGTACTTACGGCAGCACTGAGAAACCTCAAATTGAAATATTTTAGTTTTTAGTTCAAAAAAAAGGAAGTTATCAATTCGGTCGGTATATTTTTTATATATGCACACAGATTTCTTAACCACTTATATGCACTTTTTTGTTTGATGCGGAATAGCTTCGAATTGGTATCATAAAATTTGATTCAGGTAGGCTCATTAGTTTTTATTTTAATAAATGACCATTTTTTTCTACTTTCACCTGCCCGATGTTTTTTAAATTAAATCATATCAGGAATAAACTAAAAAGTGTTAAATAAAAATAACTACGTTAATAAAAACCGAACCTTCTTCAAACCTATTAGTAAATGGCACATATAAATAATAGGTAGTGTATAATTAATCTTAAATCTTTACCTACTTTACTTTTTAGTTTTGAAGACGGTTTTTATTAACGTAGTTATATTTATATGTTATCTACAGTGGTATTGTCAGGACATAGTGTAACTAACATTAAAAACTAAAGAGTTGATAAATGACCTCAGAAAAATGTTTAAAATGGCGTTAAAACTTTCATAAAAGTGAAATAGCACTTATCCATAAAAGTCGTCCGAACAATTGGAGAAACTGAATCATAAAATGTATTCTTTCAATTAAAATAACCGTCGTTAAAATGCCTTTCCATTTAATCGAGTTTAATCTACTCGGTTTAGAAAAGACAATTTCCTTTTCTGAATTTATTTAATTCGAATACGCTGCTTATAAATCGTAGGATTTGTAGAAGCTTAAAACTTTAAAACTTTGTTGAATAAAACGTAACATCAATTAATAAAGTAGTGCAAATTTGAGTACATTTTGCATTTTTATTGAGCATTACAGCCATCTTTCTGGTTTGACGGTAGGTGTCATAGGTAGGTCCAGTAGGTTCAAGCGGCTAGGAAACAGACAGACATACAACCATTCAAAAAATGTTTAAATATGTTCTATGGCCCAATTTTAGTCTTCTTTAATTTTATCTTTGATGTATAGAATTTATTGTTCTATAGTTTTATTATAATACTAGACGACCTGGCGAACTTCTGAAAGAATTTTTCATAATATTTGGTTAAAGTCTTAACAGGCAATGAATTTCTATTACATCCTACTAAAATGTTTTGCTGACTTAAGCAAAGATTTTAATTTAGGATGCCAACTTTCAACTGCTTTAATAGTACCCTAGTTGAGTACCCTAGTAGTGCTATACTATAGTTGAGTGTTCACTAAAGTCAGTTCTTGCTAATATATGTAACAATGAATCCCTATTTCGCGTGGTCATCCCATCACGCCTGAAGGGATTTTTTTCTCCATCAGAAGCTCTACTGAGCATCTTCTTCGACATTACCATCTAGTCTATAGACTAATGAGTAATTCTGATTTCTCTTAATCTTCTAAGCTACAGTCTTTAAGTATAAGTCTATCAACTTTTACACAGTGTCTCTAAACTTAGGTTCCATTAGTATCTTGAACACTTGATTTTTACACTAGCACTATGTGAATCTACACAACACTACACTAGTTCATATGGTTTTGTCCTTTTCAGCCTTCTCGTTGTACCTGTGATATCGAGGAGCTGGATTGCCTCGGTGTTCACATGATGAAGTCTATGGTGATGAGCTTCTGCACTTTTTTTTATAACGTCACTGATAAACTCCACTTTGAGGTCGCGATGGAGGTCATCATTACTTATGTAGCAGGGTGTATTTGCAATGTCTCTAAGCACTTTGTTTTAAAACTTTGTATACACTGTATATTGGTCTTTTTGGTACATCCCCGTAGCTGAATACCATAAGTCCATATCGATCTTAGGACTTGTTTATATATCAATAGTTTGTTTTGGATTGTGAATTTTGAATGTCTGCCATTATTGGCAATACAATACGTTATAGAAATATGTGTTGGCATAAGCCAACTCTTATGCCTAACTCTTCTCGTAACTTTTTCACGTGAGCTATCCAGCGTAGCTTTGTATCGTGTGTCATACCCCGGTATCTAGCTTAGTTGGAGTATGGCACTATTTTCTCATTGATTTAAATTGGTATGTCTTTTACTTTTTTGTTAGTAAAATAATATGTGTAGATTTGGCTTCGTTTAGTTTGATTCGTCACTTTTTTGTCCATGACAGGACTTTAGATACAGCAGTTTGAACTTTTTCTGTTCCTGAACGGACAAGTTCAGTACAAGAAATCTGCATCCAAATCGACCCTTTCGTTATATCATGCGACACCAGGACAGAGATGATGTTAGCACTACATAATTTGGGTTACCTACTTGAGTGCGAAGACCGTAACATCGAATTTTGTTTCTTCGAAAACTACTTACACATACATCCGTGAGACATAGGGTTCTATGCTTTTAAATATATGTAAGAAATTAAAAAGTAAAGTTAGAAACTACTTGCGAAAAAGCAAATCGATGAACCTATTTAGTTTTAACAGTAATTTTACATCGCAGTATCAAGACGTCGATTTAACAAGTCTTCGCAGTAAAATCGTTCGCGGTAGAGTTTTTCGATGTAACGAAACATCGCACTAACAAGATATCGTTGAAAGGTTTTCGAAGAAACAAAATTCGATGTTACGGTCTTCGCACTCAAGCAGGTAACCCACATAATTTAGGTACGTATATCAATGCATGACAAACTCTAAAGTTAAATGTTTCAACTCTTCTTGAAAATACTTGAAAATACTTTCAATTATTTTTTTAAATATCCTCCTTTGTTTCGGTTTGCATCGAATACCTATATCTTGCAAAATCTATAATATGTATTTCCCATTATGTTACTTGTAGTGTAGGGTACACTACCTCCCTCCTAAATCGCAAAGTGATTTATGTATGGTCTGCAAGGTGTTTTCATAGAAAGATTGAACAGGCCGTGTAAGATTGAATACCCTCTAGTGCAATCCCATAAATGATCCCTTCTCCATCTTACTAAGGCACCGGTTACTAAAAATGTTTACTTGCAGTTGATGTATTGTGGCCTTCTTAGTGTGGCGCTATTATTATGTTTTTGTTTGTTAGGCAAACTAGCTTCAAATTTCGTAAGTATTCATGAAGTTATATTACTACTGGAGATATACACTCCTGAACACACTAATAAATACCTGATTTGAGTTTCCAAATATTGCTAACTCTTTCTAATTTGCTAGCCTCTCTTTCGTTTTGACTTTGTGAACTAACATCACAAGACTTTCAGAAAGAGAGTTCAGTAAATTAGAGTGAGTCAGCAGTATTTAGAAATTGACATCAGTAGTGTAACTTTTGAATCTCGATTCATGCAATATTGGAAATTGGAATCGGATTTGTGTCATTTTGTACCCTTGAACAAAAAATAACGAATCCGATTTAGTAAATTATTACATCGTATTCGTTGAATCTGATTCTTTCGGATTCGTTATTTTTTTTTGGAACGAAGAGACTAGGTGGAAGATTTTAGCAGCGACTCGTCCGGATTGGTACCACCGCCTTATCTATTCCTGCCGCCATAACGTCATGACGTGTTCAAGTTCGGAGGGTTAGGTAGCCGGTAAACTTACTTTTGCTCGAGGCCTAACATCCTGGCCTCAGGTTGGCAATGCACCATTACCTTTAGTGTCTCTAGACGGCGTGAATTTCTTAACATCAGGAAATCCGTCTGCTTGTTTGCCTTCCAATATCATAAAAAAAATCGCTAATATTGTGTTCAAGATTATAAAATGACACACATTCTAATCTTAAATTGTAATTAAGATTTAAGAGTAAGCTTGCAGGTCTTTGTTAGGAGTGTGATATCCACTGAAGCAGGCAATTTAGTAAATCACATTTGACATAAAATGTCAATCTCTGCAAACACTTGTTAAATAAAAAGCATATATTACAACAAATCGCCTCTGTGGTCTAGCGGTCCGAGTGTTGGACTTGAGTGCATGAGGTCCCGGGTTCGAACCCCGAGTCGGCCAACACAAAGAAAATTGGATTTTTCCAATTTTCTAATAAAAAAATTTAATAAAAGAAATGTGCCCGGTTGGCGATAGGCTTGCCACCTATCACATTGTGGGACTTAGTGTCTTCGACTAGTCGTGGGTGCCTTGGTTGTACCTCTGCCTACCTCTTCGGGGATATGGGCGTGAAGATACTTATTACAACAAACATATTTTATTTTAAAATAAAAAAAAAATATTTATTAAGGCTAAAATACTAATTTTGAACAAAGAAGTATTATCACAAAAACAGTACCCAATTTTGATGAAAAGTCAAATTTGATCTATTACATTGACCCTGCTTAAGTTAAATAGCTATATGAAATTTTATCTTTATTTGTTGTTCTCAAATGACAGACTTTACTAATGTTGTCATTACAATTGAATTGTTCTATCTAACGACATGCAGATGGCGCTTGTTGACGCCAACTTAACACATTTGACATGCGACGTAAATTGAATGAAGGAAATCGTTCCCGCGACGAACGCTCACATTATGAATGTTAATTTACCATTCCCACAGGTAACCGCAACATTTAGTATTTACACATGAAATGTGGGTCACGAATATTCGCATATGCTTGCTAGCAACATTTTAAATTTCCTGATGGGGATATAGATCTTTGAATGTTTCGCGAAAAGAGGCAATTTTTCTTGATCATTAAATGAAATGGAATGGAAAATATTTATTTGCGGAATATGGTTGTTAAAAATTTGTCACGAAATTGTTTGAGCAATTCAACCCCATTCAACTGAACAAGGACACAGTTTATTACGTCACTAACACCATGGCTACTAACAGTGGCGTAACTATACCATTCGGGGCCTGTAGCAAATTCATCGAATGGGCCCCCTTCCCCCCAAATATAAAGAAAATGAACGGATAATAGTATTTTTTTAAATTTTATAATACTTATTTATACACTTAGTTGTAAGAGTACAATAATAAATCATTGCGTTAAATAGATACATACAAACTTTATAATTATATATTTTTTTTTATTTTCTAATAATTGACATTAAATTATAAGTACCCTATATTACTTTACATAGGGTACTTATAATTTAATGTCAAATATTTTTTATGATATTGGAAGGCAAACAAGCAGACGGTTTTCTAGTAAGTAATTCTTGTAAGAAATTCTAGTCGCTTAGAGACACCAAACGTAGTAGTAGTAGTGCGTTGCCAACCTTACACTTCGAACCGGAACACGTCAATATCTAATAGTCAGAATTTAATTGATATGGGCACATAGAGTAGTCAAAATATAAAATGTTAAAAATATAAAATGTTAGAAATATAAAATGTTAATTATTAAAATTCCTTTCTTTGGACTTTCTGTTCCGCAAAAGTGGTAATGACATCATCCAAGTTCAAATTTCGGGCCATAGAATTTTCGATTACCAAGTCGCTTAACCTGTCTTGTCCCATAAAATTTCTTAAATAAAGTTTTATCGACTTTAGTTTTGAAAAAGAGCGAATGGCAATAGCTGTAGTCACAGGAATGGTGGCACTTTGGGAAAGCTTGAACATATAGTATTTTTTTTATTATTGATAAGTTAGCGAGTACTCTTACAGAATATTTATATACTAATAATAATATATATATATATATATATACTCTTACTGATATTTCGTGTCTAAAAGAGGAAGGAACATTATGAATTTCCTTGGAAAAGGAGAGGAGGATGTATCTTTTTTTATAGGTCGACAATTGATGCTAAAGCCTTTTCGAATAAATCAGTATCGTTCAAATTTTTGCATAGTGACAGGTTTGTTGTAAGGTACTGAAATTGGAAATAATATTCTTCATTCCAAGGAAACGCGATCTCAATTGATTAATGGTTATGTCTAATACACGATAGAATACGTTAACTGTGAACAAGCTTTCAGGATCTTGCAGACGTTCATCCTCACAACTTTCATCAAAATGACGTTTCTCTTTTTTCTGACGAGTTTTAGGAAATTCAGGGTTTCTAAACCATTTCACTGTAATACTATTTGCTTCCGTTTTTAAATTTTCAAATTCAGATCAATACTTTTCAAGTTGTTCTAGACAGACTTGCAAACGCTTTGAAACGTTCCAAAGATTGACTTGTCTTTAGACTGAAGTGCTTTAGAAATAACGTCTACAGTTTGTAAGACTTTGCAATAGAAAACCAACAACATCTTAAAATTGTAGTTTTCTATCTTCTTCTTCAACAAGATATCTTAATTTCTCTCATCTGTTTTGTAATTTAATGAAATAGTTTTTGCAAGTGCTTTTAAACAGCAACAAACCGAACTTTTAAAGCAAACAAAGCATCAAAGCGCCCATCTGTATAGTGGGATTGATTGTTTTTAATGTTATTGCATATGATGATACCCCTTTCACTCCTTTATCGTTAGATATAAAACTAGATAATAAATATTCCATCGTTTAATATTATGGCCAAAAAAATATAAATTTGTTGCACAGTTTCGAATAATATTTGTATTTGGACATGTACATTCCTAAGGCAGTTTGATCCTTAACTTCATGAAATCCTAAAAATGACTCTTTAATTACGAGAGTCTTTGGAGTTCCATTTCCATCTTTCTCGATGACACAGTAACGACTTTACCGGTCACACAATTGATCAGTTTTGGAAATATATTGAGTGATACCAAATAAATAGTGCGGTTGCTATTTCATTTACCAGAGTATTTTACATTTTTTGAACCAGAACATCAATGAGCTCATTTTATATTTTCGGACTTAAGTATTTCATCTGTCCCTTAGGTTTGCTCTGCTACTCTTGTAAAATAAGATCGTATTTAATAGGCTAATAACTCAACAATACTCTAAAAATTTTCTTTTGGGACTGAATCGTTGCCATATAACGTTTCCCTTTGTTCACGAAATGCTTAACTACAAGTTGTTGATTAATATCAAGGAGTCTTGTGAGTACCTGCATTTTTTTCTCTTCTGATAATGAACTCTGGCTCTTTATCTAGTATTCCATGTAACTGCTACTATAGATTGCATGAATGCAAATGTTCTTTTGATGTCTTATGTCTTTCTATGGCTTCTACAATATTTTCCAATTATCATAGCCTTCCATCCAAATATTTTGTACATTTTTAGATGCCCTATTTGAGAATAACCAACATGGTTCACAATATGTTTTTTGATGCAATAGAGAATAGGACACCCACGTATGTTCCAACTTTATGCCAGTTTTAGAAATACGGTTACAATATCTATCCAAGAAAGATGTTTTGTTAATATCCCCTAAAAAGGAGCCTTTTGGTTTACAGGTTCCGTTTACAAACCATTTTACTTGATCATTGAGTTCTTTAAAATTACCTTCATCAGTAACAAACGATGAACATTTTATTAATTTTTATATATTCAAAAAAAATATTCATTTGAAGATTTGGTAGTACTGGATTGTGATTGTTCTTTATTTAAATATTCACTGTGATCGGACTCTGCAATACTGCCACTTACGACGACATCATTTTCTGCTCTTCCGACGTGCCGTTCATTTGATTCTTCTGCTAGAGTATCTTGTTTTTTAAAGTATTGACTTATTTTAGGTAACTTTTTATTTTGTTCTTCAGACCCTTCCTTTGATTTTTTTTTCACTTCCACTTTGATTCCACTAAAGCAACACGTAAAAAATTTTGTAATAATACTATAATTTAAAACTCACATTGATAAGAAATGCCAAAAAACGGCCGTAGATTATTATTTTAATTGGCGGCACGCGTAGGTAAGGATACCCAAATTTTACTTAAACTTACACAGGGAATTCCCCAAACATCCGCTGTAATAGCAACACGCGTGGCATCACATAGGTACATTCTTAACACACAACAACAATAGCAACCCCTTTTTTACAAAAGCTTGAAATTTTTGATATTTTTTTTAAGAAACTGAGTAGGTAACAAATATAAATCTAAGACAAAATTTTTTTTTCTAAACATGTTTAGTAAATAATAAATGTTGGGAGTTGGAGCTCTCCTCTGACCGAGGGCCCCTTCCGACTGGGGGCCCGTGGCATTTTGCCGACTTGCCACCTGTAGTTACGCCACTGGCTACTAAGTAGGTTATTAACAATCACTCCATATACCAATGCTTTTAACCGTTTGGTAGGTTAAGGTGATCGGTATTATATTGTATAATGTAGTAATATGAAAGTCTCCTGTTTTACTAAGAGCATACAATAACTACACAAACCTCTCTGCCGGGTAATTCGTAAGAGTCAAGCATAGGTTAAAATATACCAATACCAACAAGTCCACCGATGGTAGAATGCTTTGCAGCTTCATGCCCGGGTATGGATGCACCACCTTACCAATTCTTGCCGCCATAATGACTCTGTTATGTTCCTATCTGGCAGGTAGGTAGCCGGTAGACTTGCACAATAGGCCTTCTATCCCGGCCTCTGGTCAGCAACATACCTGTGACATCCATGGTGTCTATAATAGGCCACGGTTGTCTCTCACCATCAGGATAGCCGTTTACTTGTTCGCTGACCTCCCAGTAGTACTAAAGTACCTATATGAACTCTTTAGTTTGCAGACTTACTGGTGATATTAACGAAGTCACTTTGGGATGAACTTAGGAAGGATGAAGTTATAGTAACTATGGAAACGTCTTTTCCTGATAAGGCTCAGACATTTTATACAGTAAGTACGATTTATAAGTTCTGAGTTTATAAAATCATTTTAATTTCCCGTTATCTCAGTGTGGTTAACGTTTCGTGAAAAATGTGTTTACTCTTGTTTAAATTTCCATTTCACAAATATCCCTCGTAAACCTGTCACCAAGGTTTAACCGTGAAATGTTGCTTGAGGAAAATGCCCTGACAACGTGACACCGTCAACAAAGTGAAATCCATTATTTTTTTTGTTTTACTACATTTTAGCAGCCAGTTCGAATTAAAAAAATATTTTATTATTTTTTATGTCTTAAAGGTGTCGCAAAAGCCAGTAGGAATTTAGAGATTTTTTTTTTAAATTTAGTTAGGGTAAGATGGGGTTAGCATATAAACTTGATTGCTGGCAACTGAGATCTACTCGTATATGATATAATTTGAGCTCTTTATCGACATAACGAAAATAGGGCGACAATTTTGGTGATATTTGAAAGTGGTGCTTGCGCCGGTGGCACTCTTACCCCACTTCAATGAAGAGGTAACTTAATATACCACCATCCTTGACCATTTTCTTTTATCTTTTACATCAGTTGCCTTAATGACTTCTAGCAAATTGTGAGTTATTAAAGGTAGGTACTAAGCTATTAGTTTTAAAAAAATATTAAAATACTTCTGTATCGCAGAAAAATATTCAGAAATAGCAAGATTTTTGAATTGAAAACTTCTATAGCGGCGTTGCGCACTTTTTTTGGAAAGGGTAAAAACTTCTAAACTCGCGTCAGGACACGTGACCTGATCGAAAATTCGTAAGACAGCTGTTGTCATGTTTGTGTACGATAGCGCAATAAATGAATATTGTAAATAAATGATAGTACTTTCATTCTGATAATTAAAGCAATTTTTGCAAAATTATTTCCTTACCATTCCAAAATATCAGAAATGCACAACGTTAATACTGCAATCCTTCTTTTTTTATCGTTTTGCAAAATAAATGATTTCGATGGGAATTTTCAAAAACTTTACTGTACAAGAGCCTGCAGTATTTAAATCGTTCAAGATGGCACTGTTTTAATGAAACAACAACAGGAGATGAAAGAAGTGAAATTTTACAATTTTTAAAATAAAACGCGGCTTTTAATATCCGTAAAGTAATAACTTTTGTTGTTCTTTGAAATCTACAGACAGCTGGTATTTCTTACCATCAAGAAATTGGGTTTCTTGTTTTTCTTTATAATTTAAGAAGGTAGAAAAGTATTGGAATAATGGAGGCACGAATAGATAAGGTAGTTGTACCTATCCGAGCTAGGTGTCGTAAAATTTTATCACCGAGTCTGACTTGTAAGAGTGGAATGATCCAGTAGCAAATTATTAATTTAATAGTAGGTCACAAAGTGACGTTGAATTTTGTTATTGTTTAGACCAGCGGTCCGCCGACGTCTAACATACGGCCCGTTAATTTCTTGGAAATAAGTTATAAATATCAAAATAAATTTATGAACGTTCCGCGCTTGACCGCATAATATACGGCGTATAGTGTAGATTCAGCCTTAAGAACGCGCTTCTCTCCGCCCATTTTGTCTATGGGACATGGCCAATTATACATAAGTATATTTGGCTTCTAGGGTAAATATTTCAAGTTTGGCCCATCTTTAGTTTATTTTGCTGCTTTGTGGCCCTTATTTGCCAAAAGGTTGCCGACCGCTGGTTTAGACCAATGTCATCGAATTCACAAAATGTTTGGCAAACCTTTTTCTTTTTGGAGTCGTTTCACAAGGAACTCGTTTCTTCATCGTTTACTAATCTTCACGCCAGGCCTTTTCATACAAACAAACTTTCATAGACTTGATACAATTTATGTAAATAATTTAGGAATATATATACCTGTTGAATCATAGATGATAAACCTAGGGATGACAAAATAAATAAATGACTGTCGTGTTGCTAGCCTCGTGGTTTCTACAACCTCAACGGACTTGTTTTTGCGTTATCAAGCGGCAACGGTTATTGCCTTCAAAACGGAACATTACAGTGGCAAATGCTAACATTATGCAAAACAGACAACGCTATGGTACACTATACGGACGAGTGTTTGCAAAATTACAAATCTGTCACAGTCATTGTGTAGATAAACCATTTATGTTTTTTATCAACAGGACAGTGAAGTTGATGGCCTTTATTTTTTTTTAGTGCAGCTCAAGCGGGCTAGGTTTAGGTTAATTGGCATTTATTCTAGAAAAAAGACACGAGTCACCTGCATAAGAATATGAAGAACGAGCCCACGGCGTTGCCCTCGTGGTTAATGGTATACAGGAACATTTTTTCGGGATAAAAAATCACGAATTCAGCAGTTTTTGTGTGAAGGAGTAACAAACAAACAATCATATAAACTTTTGCATTTATAATATCAGTAGGAAGTAGGATAGTGATCGCTTGCTTGTTTGTCGAAACACAGCTTTTTTTATAAGAATATACTCGTATAAGAGGCTATCGAGCAAGTAGGTCACCTGATGGAAAGTGATCACCTCCGCCCATGGACATCCGCAACACCAGGAGTGTCACAGGTGTTGTGCAAGGTAAAAAATGTCGTCGGAATCGCACAGTTGTAGATCGCCACGCATCAAAATGATGGGTATGATACTTTAAACTCTGTCGCGAAGTACCAGGAGTATCACAGATGCGTTGCCGACTTTTAAGGGATGAGTACGCTACCCACTTATATAAATTACCCACTTTACGAATTTGCTTATTTATTTAGTACTAAATAAGTCATTACGAACAAGACTGCAAGTTGCATAGTGCTGTGCAGCATTTTTTCCAGGGATAAATCTACCGTCTAATGACAATGTCATAATCCGGTTCAGAGTACGGTACTAGCACAATTGGACTAACCTACAACATCTGCGGTGTCTATAGGCCACGGTTATCTCTTATCATCAGGAGAGCTGTGCGCTTGTTCTCATAAAAAAAAATATCTGAAATCATCCCCTATGATCAGATCTTTAGCTATATGCATATCAAATTTTATTAAAATCGGTTCTGCGGTCTAGCCATGAAAGAACAGTACACATACTGACTTTCGTATTTATAATGTTATAAGTATATAAGTTAGTATGGATTAGTATGAATAGTCAATAGAATAAACTAAGGCTAGAACACCGACAATGGCACATACGAGAATCCAGAATAATCTCTAGATGTGCTAAAATATCAACTAGCAAAAAGTATTTCAGTTTTTGTTTAAGTATATAACCAAGATTCTATTTTTAAAAGATTTCAAGCGATTACGCGAGAAATACACTAAAAACTAAGCGAAATCGTCCAAATGATCTCTAATAAGTAAAAGCAACTGTTTCATTAACTTCTCCACTATAAATTGTGAGGATTGCTATGAGGGTAGCTTGCACCCAACAAATTTACTGATTTAATCGGCCACCCGTAGCGCAGCCGGTACAAATTAATATAAGTATCAAAATCTGTTTGAAAGAAATTCTACTGATTTCTTTTCATATTGATGATAAACGGTTTTTATCCGAATATTAGCCAAACGGTGATAAATGGAACCCTTAAAGATTCCTTATGTTCGTTCGAATGTCACCGCTATGAAAAATGTATTTCTTATATTACGCTTATTTAGTTAGTCTTAGCTACTTTTAGTTTGCTTAGTTAGGTTTTCTTGTGTTTAAAAATAAACTGACAAGAACTTCAAAAAATTGTGAGTTCAGAGCGGTCCCCAATACCGATCTTATTTTATTTAACCAACTCCAAAAAAAGAAGGAGGTTCTTAATTTGACTGTTTGTTTTTGTATGTTTGTTACGCGATTACTCCGCCAATATTCAACCGATTTTGATGGTTCTTTTTTAATCCCATATTAATTTTATAATGATCGCACTAGTAGTTTTTGAGTTGCACTTAAATAATGCATAAATTTTTCACCTATAATGACAACCCCATCATAGAAAAAATTACGCATAACTAAGTAAGTAGCAAACTTTGTACATACCCCATAAAATAGTTGGAGTCGGGTTTTGCGGTTTCACTGCGTAATTATGTGATAAAGATTGTTTTATAAAAGAGTAAAAAATACATTTAGGGAGGGGTCGCTCTCTATGTATGCATCTGAAGCTTTTTTTTAACTCAAATCTATACGAAATTTTTAAAACCACTTTTTCTCAACGTCAAGATATACCACACAGGTAAAATATGTCCAGCTTTGCTTCTGAAATAAATATTCCAAGTATATTATTACTAACACCAATGAAATACTAATAATAATGATACTTAATAAAAACAAACAAAAAAAATTGATTTGTATCGCATTGAAGCTTCTCGACGAGTCTAGAATATTCGCAACAGACTATTTGCCTGTAGCTTTCTGTGCTACCCAAAGAAATGTCATGCGTAATTCGTATAATTTTCTATTTTTTTGTGTGAGAGTTATATGAAAGCCACTGTGCTATAGGTACCTTACCATTACATGTAATAAGCATACTACTGGTACGTCGCTATCTTTTGGCCTAGATCCTAGTATGAGTAAGTCTGAGAGCTACCCTTTCTCCCAGCACAGAACAAGTCAGTGACGAGCACTTACTCTGCAATAGTAGAAATAGATAATTTTAATTGATCTGCAGCACGCCACTTTACGACATATTACAAAT
>NJDC01005918.1:12944-36261 GCA_002245475.1 Calephelis virginiensis | reverse complement strand
TGCCAGGTAGCCGCTACTATTTTCCAAAAATTAACGAAAATATCTTAGCAACAAAACTCTCTAAGACCTACCTTTATCTATAGATAAGTTATTAATATTGGCCGTTAAACAGCAAAAAACGACGTTAAATTGATTAGGATTATTGACAATAATAGTAGGGGAGCCCAAGAGGGGATTTTTGGACTAACTCAGGCGCGTCAAATTAAGATATGGGAGATACCCTGTACCATTGTTGAACACCTCCATTATGTATCAAATCTCTACATAGAGACGCGTATGTAGGGTTGTCTGTCTATTTTTTTTGGCTTGAAAATATACTCGCGCATGTCAGATTAAAGTATGGCGAGCTTATTGCATGGAAATAAGTCCATGTTTGAATTTTCTGATGATTTGGACAAGACGTACGAGAGTAGGAGTTTCAGAAACTTTCAAAAACCAAGTTATATGTTCTAATTGTCCATTACAGCAATCTGTCTGATTGACATTTTTCTGTCATCGGAGACACGTTAGTCATATATATTATTAATATCTGATGAGTTCGGCTATGATCAAGCATCGCGGGTTTCCCTACTATAATAATTCTATTTCAAAAGGTAGATTTGTGATTTCATGGAATCGCGTAACAAACATGTAAAAAACACACTTCGAAATTGATGATCTTCTTTTTGGAGTCGGTTAAATGTGGATGATATCTGACCGTCCGATAATAATTTAAGGCTGTTTAGAAACTTGTAATAAATACCATCCATCAAACTATATTCAGAGAGCTGACATATTATGGGTATACGTTTCCAATATACTCCAGGTCTGAAAGGCCTGGCTTTCAGGTAATGTTATGCAATAGATTTGCAAGTTCGAAATTCTGGCAGTGAATGAAATAGACTCAAGTAATTGGATTTCATTTTTATATGCTTTGTGTGTTTCAATAAAATGTATTATATTTTACAACATTTTACTCTACAATTATCCGCAAGGCCAAGGTTCGAGTCCCAACAAGAACAGACACTTGTATGTTAAACAGGTGTTTTACTATTTTTCGTTCACTTCTTACCGGATAAAAAAAACTTCACCGGTAGTAAATGTAGGTTTTACTCTACAACATTTGTTGAACTTAGTATTATACAGGGTTACTTTTTAATATCGATATTTAAATATCGATAATATTGTTATCGATTCTGAACCGGTTCTCAAAATTTGGCTGGTGCTTTATATGTAACCCTGTATGGTACTACGTGTTATTACTATGTTAGACTAGTTTACTGATAATATAATATACCAATTTTTTTTAAGATATTGGAAGGCAAACAAACAGACGGGTTTCCTGATGTTAAGAAATTCACGCCGCCTAGAGACACCAAAGGTGGTAATGGTGCGTTGCCAACCTGAGGCCGGGTGTTTTGATGTGAGCAAAAGTAAATTTACCGGCTACCTTACCCTCCAAACCGGAACACGTCATGAAGTTATGGCGGCAGGAATAGGTAAGGCGATGGTACCAATCCGAGCGAGTCACTGCTAAACTCTACCACCTAGTCAGATGTGTTAGTGACGGTGAGCCTGTGCTCGCCTTTTACGAGCTGCCTGGCAAGGAAGGCAGATGGTCTATTCTACAAAGGAGCCCAGACCAACACGGTTTGAAGTTTTCTGCTATTACTAGGTATTTTAATCAATTACACCATAAAAATCGTCAGTTTTTCTATTAATACTATATACTGATATTTGTTATCAACAATGACCTCTTGTGTTTTAAGTCTCATAATAATCAGTAAAATATAAGAATTTAAAAAAGAAAATACAAAAAAATATTTTTTATTAGTATTGTGTTAAAAAGGGTGTCCAATTTTGTTTTATTTTATTTGTGTCAACTTATGATTTTCAACTAGATGAACTAATTAAAATATTTTTTTTAACATTTTTTTTAAAGAGAAAACTTCTTTAGCGGCGTTGCGCACTTTTTTTGGAATGGCTGAAAACTTCTAAACTCGCGTTAGATTGTCAAATCGTAAGACGTCGCAGGGCGCATGCGCGAATGAGACGGCGCAAGTTGCTTGCGCGAGATTTAAAATAAAACGTAGATTCATTGCTGTTTTTGTATTGCTTACATATTTTCGGACAGTATAGGATTCGTAATGAATAACACCAGTACGAGTAAGTGTAAAAAAATCGCATAAACTACTACGGGTCGGCCCCTTTTACGGATTGTACGATTACAGTGCGAACCCAAAAATGTTTGATTAAGCACAAGGCTATTGTATTATACCACAGAAATGATAGTATTTTCATACTGATAATTAAAGCAATTCGTGCAAAATTATTCCCTAACCATTCCAAAATATCAAAAATGCACAACTTTAAAATTTATGTTTTCACTTCTGCCAACACTCCAAGAGGACAACCTGTCTTTTTTAATTTAAAAGTTTTAAAATTTCTTTTCTTCCATTTATATTTCGATAATGTGTGTTGTGGCTGATAATGCATATGTGTCTACATTGACGACGTTCTATTTTAAAAGGGAAATTCAAGTCCATTTTTGGATGCAAGCGTTGAATTGTTTGACTATTTATTCAAATAAAATAGATCTGCGGCAGTCTGTTTATTGAACATACTTTGCCTGCCCCGAAATACTACGTGCCTGAACGGGAGTTCCTTCTGTTGTTATAATGAAGCAAACGCTTAGAAGGAAGAAACGGTTGCAGTAAATCGTTTAAAATTCCATCAATTTGTTACGAGGCTACGTTATTAATAATAATACAATAAAACTCTATTGCCCGCGGTTATTCTCTCTTTTTTATGTCGTGTAGTTCTCGCAAAGGAACTTTTTGTGGAATATTACGGCGAATAAGCACAGGATTTCCCTGGTGATAAGAAACAACCATGATCTATGTATACAAATCGTATATTTCTTAGGTGCATCGCACCCTATGACCGCGTCATTACACCTAATGTGCAAGTCTGACGGCTACCACAACCTCTGTTGTCTATCTCCGGTTAATAGTTGTTTATGGTACATAGATACGTTTTGAATATAGACTACCCAGTCGCAAATCTCGTTACGTTTTGCTCGAGGCCTAACCTCCCAGCCTCAGGTTGGCAACGCACCATTACCACCTTTGGTGTCTCTAGGCGGCGTGAATTTCTTAACATCAGGAAATCCGTCTGCTTGTTTGCCTTCCAATAAAATAATAAAAAAAACAGCGTTAAATGTTTATTTTTCTAATATTGGTAGGATAAGAAGGTATTTGTTTTTTTTTAAATAGTTGGTTACAATGATTTTTTTTATGATATTGGAAGGCAAACAAGTAGACGGATTTCCTGATGTTAAGAAATTCACGCCGCCTAGAGACACCAAAGGTGGTAATGGTGCGTTGCTAACCTGAGGCCGGGATGTTAGGCCTCGAGCAAAAGTAAGTTTACCGGCTACCTTACCCTCCGAACCGGAACACTTCATGACGTTATGGCGGCAGGAATAGGTAAGGCGGTGGTACCAGTCCGGACGAGTCGCTGCTAAACTCTACCACCTAGTCAGATGTCACGGTGTTAGTGACGGTGAGCCTATGCTCGCCTTTTACGAGCTGCCTGGCAAGGAAGGCAGATGGTCTATTCTACAAAGGAGCCCGGACCAACACGGGGATGATTTTTTCAAATTGATAAGCAAAATGTAGTGTAAGAAAGTAGAAGTGTTATTTAAAACATTTACACACATGTTTTCAATACTCGTACCATTTGTTATTTTCAACGGATTATAAATTCTGAAATAACGTAACATTTCTAATATTGGCCTCTGCCTTCTTCTTTAGGGATATGGGCGTGAAGATATTTTTTTAAATAAATAAAGATTGCAGAAGTTAAAATCGATCTCAATTGTAGAATATAAACTGACGGCTTTCTCAACAAGTAGCTCATAATAAGTAAGTGTCCGTTATGCTAACAATACCGCCCTTAGTTAACACACCTGTTTTAATATCACTTCTTTAACAATAGTCACTATTCCAATATCGTTAGCACTCACCACGCACACATTTTGGTTTTTGAAGGTCATTGTCGTAAGTATATTATTTGAGGCTTAACATCCTAGACTCTAGTTGGCAACGCACTGTCATCACCTTTGCTGTCTTTTAGTATCACGTATTTATTAAAAAATCTTACCGTCATAAAATATATCTTTATGTATGACTTTCTATCTCATAAAAACAGATTTATTCATACAAAATGATAACAAGTAAAGTATCTGTCAAAACTAGTGTAAAATGAATACTAAAAACCCACTTTTCATGAAACGCTGTCACGTAGAGCCAACGGAGAGCGCTCGAGGGTTTTTACATGGTAGTTGTTCGAGTGAATGAATGAAATTTTCTGTTTTCTTCAATTAACTGAAGCGTATTTAATTTTCTCATGTATACGTCATTAAACTGTGGAAGAGTAAATTTTATACATTGAAGATATTTAGAAAAACATTGGCGCAGGCGACTTAAAAGGAGCAGTAATATTTAATGATATTGGAATACAAACAAGAAGACGGATTTCCTGATGGTAAAAATCCACGCCGCTTAGGGACACCAAAGGTGGTAATGGTGCGTTGCCAACCTGAGGCCGGGATTTAGTCCTCGAGCTAAAGTAAATTTACCGGCTACCTTATCCTCCGAACCGGAGTAATCCAACAGCAAGTGCTGACGTTATCGCTGCAGGAATAGGTAAGGCTTTGGTATCAATCCGGATGAATCGCTGCGAAACTTTACCATCTAATCAGATCTCATGGTGTTGGTGACGGTAAGCTACGCTCAATCATCCGGAAGACAAAAATAAAAACTATACCAGATCATGACAGTGATAAGCATTGACGTAAGGAGACTTTCATGTACTTAATTTTACTTGTTATTAAGATATTTTGTTATTATTATTAACTCTTTATTATACACAACTGATATTACAATACTTTAAAGTAAAAAAAGGACGAAAGGCAAGCTTATGTTTAATTAAAGATTTTTTTCTAGCCAACCCGAAAAAGGAAAGTAATAAATGAAAGAAGTAGACTTGGTGTACAGATAAATAAACTACTAAATACATGCTATTTAATAAACTAACACACATGACATAAGAAAAATAACAAAATGAAAAAAAAAGTAAACAACAAACAAAAAGTAAACAAACAATGGACTGTTATGTATGGACACAATTAAGGACTAGATGGCGAAGTACTGCGCATCAGCCAGCCCTGGAATTACACTATCGCCTCACATATTCCTGCTGATATGTTGCGTTTTCTCGCCAATCTCGTGTTCCGTGCCGTAGGGTTGTGTACCAGCAAAACTTCAAGAGTTGAAGATATTCCTGCCACAATAAAACGACGTGCAAGTAACCTTTGTGATGTCATATTACATATTAGCTTGATCAGAGCTCCAAAAAGCTAAATCGAATAGCTTAAAGCGTATTATTAAATATACATATTAATAAACTTGCAAGCGTCGTCGGTGTAAGAGTTTTGATGAAGATGTATTGCTTAAACATCCTAACGAAATTTTACATCTTGGTAGTACTTTTAGCAGGGATTGAAGATACACATAGGATGTTTTAGAATGTTTAGGATGTTTTCCCACGTGTTGGTCTGGGCTCCTTTGCAGAATAGACCATCTGCCTTCCTGCCAGGCAGCTCGTAAAAGGCGAGCATAGGCTGACCGTCACGAACACCGTGGCATCCTACTAGGCGGTAGAGTTTCCCAGCGACTCGCCCGGATTGGTACCACCTACCTACCTATTCCTGCCACCATAACGTCCAATGCTTGCCGCTGACGTGTTCCGGTTCGGCGGGTAAGGTAACCGGTAAACTTACTTTTGCTCGAGGTCTAACATCCCGGCCTCAGGTTGGCAACGCACCATTACCACCTTTGGTGTTTCTAGGAGGCGTGACTTTCTTACCGTCAAGAAATCCGTCTGCTTGTTTGCCTTCCATTATCATAAAAAATAATGTAGAAAGTCGAGTGTAAGCAGGGAATAATGTGAATGGAGTGCTATTTCAAAGCAGGATTTTGAGTCAGAAGCTAAACTCGCTTATCATAGCACGCGCTTATTCCAACATTAGGTACGACAAAGAATTTTATATGTCGAAAAAAGGTATAAAGTAGGATAAATGCGTCAAATGAGAGTGCATTTGTGGTGTTACGCTCGCAGACCGGATTCGCAACAGTGAGATCCGAAAAAAGTGGAATTGAAATAAAGTGTTGGTGTAAAAACTAGGATGGTCATGTGAAAAGAATGACAGATAAAAGACAAAGCAGACATACAATACGAATATGGATGGATGTTGGTACCGGGTAGATTTGAGATTGACATTCCATGATCGAACTCATGGTGACAACTGGCATTTAATATTCTCTGCCTACCTCGTGAAGGACGTCATCCCGAAAGGCGTCCTTAGGCTGATAATTTGGACAGACATTAGTATTAAAACTCCATTCATTTCAATTTCTATATTATCTGCTATGCCATTAGGTGTAAATATATAACAAATAATATAATACTAACTATTAAATCGAACATCAAAGTAAGCAAATTATATATGCTTGTGTTATGGGTGTTAGTCAATAATTCCAATACATAGAAATACTTACATAGATACCAGAATACATTTAGTAAACTCCTAGACCCGGAAATGCAGACATCTAAATGTTCATCACACAAACGCCCGTCGGGAATCGAAACCGAGCCTCGCGGATGGTCAATGTTGTTAGGTGTGTACGCTAGCCACTCGACCAACGAGGCGATCAAATAATAAGGCGGAATAAAATAATGTAAAATTCAGAGGAATAAAGCGGTTAGCTTGTAAACAAAATTAATATTTTTTTTATAAACGGAAATGATAATAATCGCTCCCGCTTTTCTTTGCTTTAACTTAGGTAATTATATTAAAATGCGAATTAACAAAACCTTTAATGAAGTAATTTCATATTTAAGAGCGATCTTTCCTCAAAGTTAGGAAAGGTTTAATGCTCGCCTCTGAGGTCTAGCGGTCCAGATATTGGACTTGACTACACGAGGTTTTTGAAATTTTTTATTAAAAAAATTTTGCTCGGGATTGGATGTGTGGCCGGTTGGTTTGCCACCTATCACATTGTGATACTTAGCTTTTTCGGCTAGTCGTGGGTGCCACGGTTGTGCCTCTGCCTACCTCTTCGGGGATATGGGCGTCTAGATAGCTTAATGCTCGTAATATAAGCGCAATAAAACTGCAAAAAACTGGTTTCGATATCATTACTACGTTGCAATTTGATATTTTTTTTGAAATTATGAAAATTTTATGAAGATCCGACTTTAAGATTCGAGATAGACAAAACTTATGAATTATTAAGTGTAACTATAAAACTACTTATCGTATCTTGATCAGATGTATAAGTCCGAGTAATCACGTAACAACAAAAAAACGTACAATCAAATCGAACCCCCCTCCTTTTTTTCATTTGCTTAAAAATAACAACATTAAAATATAAATAACGCTAACTACTGTCGTGTTCTGTGTTGGTATGCAATTCAGAGGGTAGGCGTAAGATTTGTATAATTGATCTATGATTCCGACCACAATATGACGATGTTAGCTGAGGAGCAGACTCCTTTTGCCACTGTCTCATTTTAATACTATGGCAAAAAACTTACACAAAAAAATTGGGAGGTGTCAAGGGACAGCCGGATGGAACGAAGTATCATATTTATCATCTACAAAAAACCTGTATACACTTAACAAAAATAACCGTCGCGACACCACACTGTTCAATGCGAAATAGAAATGACTGGCTTGCTTTTTATGAGATGGAGAGAGAAACATGCGCACGCCGCACAGCTTACAGCAAAAAGTGTCGTTACTACTTTTCGTGAGATTTTTTTCCGTCTAGGCCTCATTCACAGCGCGCGATAAGGAACTTCGTTCCAAAAAAATTTAGATCCCAATCTAAGATTTATTTATTTCTAACCATCCTTGACGACTTCAGGCGGTTTGTACTTTTTTACATACATACATATCTTCACGCCAAGTCCCTTACGGGGTAGGCAGTTATACTTTTCTAATCAAAAATATTTTACTTTATCCATATATTAATCCTTCTTAGCCCTAAGTAATCATTTAAAAATACGAAGCAAGAAGTGTGATACCTAGTATTTGGAAAAAAGATAATATTTTAAAATGCTGCATACAACCTTAAAAAAAACCTAGTGTTTCATAAACAGCTAAATATCCTGGGCCCAAATAAACAAATTAATTTAATCCATAAGGAAATTAAATTATTACGTTGTAAGTGTTGCAAACAGTCTCTTTTGATGAATATTATTCTATCAAGCCTTCCCATTTCGTATACCTTGTAGGTCAGGCTGTTGTAACAGGCCTCATCGAATGTCTGTTAGAAAAAAGATACAAATACATAGAAATAATTAAATCAATACTAGTGTACAGTTGTGTTTCTTTTGTTAAAAAAATGCATAACTGGAAAGAGTATTCTTAAGAAATGAAATTTCATTTCCCCCAAAGGGTTGTCTATTGTTTTCCCGAAGATTATATGCCATATATTCAAATGCCAGAATTTCATTTGTCCGAATTTTTATTTGCCCGAATGTTTTGTTAACCATAATATACTTGTGACATAGTCTTATTCGCCCTAAAATTAGTTTCCATAATGGTACAAGTGCCATACGTTTTGTTATCCATTTTATTGATTGCAATAATATTATTCAACAGAATATTTAAATGCCTTACAAAAATTTGTATTTGCATTACGTAAAATGTAAATTGTAATAAATATATCAGTAAGATTACATATTATAGTTGTCTTTATTTCTAATAACTATTTATCTAGTACCATTTTATACGATCAAAGTCGCTTCTGTTCAATTTTAACCTAACGCATTTGTTCTAAAAAGCGATTAGCTTTCTGGCACTTCACCGGCCGCTGCCGCGGCACGCTCGCTTCGCTCGCTCGGTTCGTGCGTTGTCTTTCATGTTCTAACCTAACCTAACCAAAACAATTCATACCGAAACCATATAGCATTTAGTATTAATATTAGCATTTAGTATAAAACGAATTTATGTTCTTTTTCTAGACGTTATTTTTATGGTAAATGATGTTATGAGTTGTGATAATACGGCTTACAATCAGGCTAGCAAATGATATTATTGAAATTGACTTTATGGGAAACATAGTTTCTAGCACGTGACTAATACAGTAAACAATGAGTATGACATATGAAATTATGAGAAACAATATTATGCCTGTTGACCATTATAGCAGATGAAATTATGGCAAATGAAATTCTGGCAAACGGGTGTAACCGCCCCCAAAGATTCCGTTTGATGGCCACCTCGACCGTGATCAAATTTTCAATTAACGAGATAGTATTGAAAGTCGAATTTGATTTTCTCTCCTTCTTCATGAACCTTTTTATCTGATACATTAACTTAAGGAACGTACTCATACTACGGACACATTTATAACAATTTTTCAGTCCACATCCGTAGTACACAAGAAAACCAGTACTTTACATAAGTCTTTATAATTTGTGACCAGTACATCCCTCTAATAATCACGTCATAATATATCAAAATTTTTTAATAAGTGAAAATCAATAGAACACTTATCGGAATACGACATGAACTGAAATGACTCCCTGCAACCAATTATGGTACTTCTAAAGATTAGTAAATATATTGTCCTTGGTATTTCGACGACCTTCGTCCTTCACGGGTCACATAATATGTGTATGGTCTTTAATATTTCATGTTACGCTTATGGCTACTCTCTCAAATTCAAACTATGCGACTGTTACCTTATATCGGTGTAATAAAAAGATGATGTGCTAAATCCGTCCAGTCGTTTAAGCATTATGATGCTATAAAAATTCGCACATACAAAATTTCGCATTTACATTAATTTTATACGGTTTGAATTAGGGAATTAGCATTGATCATTGTCATCAGGGAGATTTTATGTTTATCAGTTTAATGATAATACATGTGATATACCTATCTACTTAATTAATCCATACTACATAAACAAAAATACAAAAATGTGTTTGCTTTTTAGTTTCTTTGTTTAATGTTATGCTCTTTGTATGGACATAGCTGGAAGACCGGAGATATGTACTATATAATATGTACTACTTTTTAACCGACTTAGAAAAAGATGTTATTCTCGATTTTCCCTCATTTCTGAACCGATTTCAAAACCCGTTTTTTTATTTGAAAGAGCGTACTTCCGAGGTGGTCCCATTGCCGGTAAGTCAGGATTTGGTGGTGGATTCTCAAGAAAATCGAATAAAAGTTACATTTGAGTACATATGATTTACTAAAGCTAAACTTTAATAATCGTTGGAGTTATAGGTAACATCTAATTCTTAATAAATATCAATAAAAAAAAATTCTTAATAAATATCAATATATATAAAGAAAAGACTAGGTTACAGTGCAACGGTATTTGAGAAGCAGTGGCGTCTGTATGAAATAAACCAATTGCAGTAAGGGTGCAAAAAAAAAAAACTTCGACTTCAACAAATAAATTGTTTAAGTTTCTCTATTTCCCTGAGATACCATCCGATCCTGACTCGGTGGGTCAGAAATATACTTCCAAAAAAAATCGGTTTAGAAAAGACGAAGAAATCGATTACCACACACAAAAATATGGAAGTCGAACGTACAACATCCTCCGTTTCAGTAATTTAATGAAACCTGTATTTATCTCATCCAATAGCACCTCACATAGAAACAAATATGAAGTACTTGAAGCCTCTCATTTCACGTATACGAAAAGTTCACTTAGCGTCATTAAGATGCTTGTGCTGCTATCTTTAGGACAGGGGTACAAGCTTCTAATGACTGATGGTATTTGCAGATATTCGTCATTATTTTTTTTACTTTTTGGCACTAGCGTTAGCATTTTCCATTAGTGAAGTTGAAATAAAAAAAGTAGTATCTTCACGCCCATATCCCCGAAGAGGTAGGCAGACGCACAACCAGGGCACCCATGACTAGCCGAAGATACTAGTTCCCATAGTGAGATAGGTGGCAAGCCTATCGCAAACCGGTCACATATCCGGAGCAACCTTTTTTGCATTAGGAAATTGAAAAAACCCAATTTTCTTTCTGTTGTTCGACTCAGGAATCGAACCCGGGACCTCATGCAGTCAAGTCCGATAACTGAACCGCTAGACCTCAGAGACGATTGAAGTTGATATATGCATCTAATAACCTGATTTAAAAAAATCGGGTTTAAATGATAATGATTCTGACTAAAGTCAGATAGGTTTGACAGGATCGTGAGGTCGGGCACTCGATACTCTCTGCTCACCCTGTAAAGGACTTGGCGTGAAGATATGGTGTGTGTGTATTTAAATGTTTCAAAATTAGTCATAAGTCGTCAAAGAAAGTCACGTAAGGGTCTTAAGTAAAGGCCTCATTGCGCGAGCTCATTTAATGAGATTTGGCGGTAACGAACATGATACATTAATTTTGTGCACTTTCACTGAACAAAATTGTACAAAATGCCACCAAAATTAACATATTTTACTCAATATAAACACAAACACAAAAAATTAAGACCATCTTTTCTCTCAATAGCGTCAAAAACTCCTTCATTAATTTGATGTCTCAAAATGACATGCAAGTGACATAACGTCGACGGCGACATGTTCGTTTGATATGCGACAGTAATTGAGTGAAGGAAATGAACCAATCGTTCTCGCATCGAACTCCATCACATTATGAATGTTAATTTTCCATTCCCACCCATGACCGAAGCGTTTAGTAAATAATAATATTTGTAATATAAAGTATTTAGATATTTCTATACTGCGGTGTTTTATATTTAACATTTCTTTGGAAATTGTAGTTTACTTAACTATAACCCCGATACAATGTATCTCTATACAGAAGACCTGATAGAAGAAAGGCTTACAGGTAGAAGTATTTAATCCATGCTTTAACTTTTATACCTAATACATCATAATCAAATTTGTTATTGGTTGTCGTGTATGCGCCATTTTTGAAAGAAATTACCTTTCTAGAATATACAATCAGCTCTTCCTGATCTTCCGTACTTGCTTGTTTCGTGCGTGCCTGCATGCTTTTGTGTGTTCATATATTTTTATAAATTAGCCATTATATAAATATTTATTAAACAAAGCGAAAACCCTGTAATTTATCTTTATAGATCCTGATTCGGTATAAGCCACTAAGAGGTTTATAGCAAATATTCTAAATAACGAGTCGTTTAGCGGCGACACGGCACGTTTGGGGCGCCGATATAAGGGGATTAGTGATTTGTCGATTTATTTTATTGGACCAATTCGTAGTTTAACGAAATAACTGGCTGAGTGGCGCTTATGTCTATTAGACCGGAAATAATACGTTAATTTGACGATCATTTACAATACTAAACTTCTCTCTCATAATGCCTCTATTGAACCTTACTAAAGCTTATTTTTTTTGACAATATACGCTAGAAAAATTTATTCATACATATTTAATTTTACCTCATACAAATGTTTTTTCTTCGTATATATAAGCCAAGCCCACCTTAAAGGCAAGAAAAAGAAAAAAAACTACCACAATATCTTGGGAGGGCAAAATAGAGCTAATCAACGTTGCTTTTGTCGGTTTAAAAAATGGAAAGAATTATTAAAATACAAACTGTCATTTTAAAAAACACGGAGTAAATTACTTCAAGGTTCAACCTGATTATATAGTCTCTATTACAATGTGATACACGAATATCATATCAAAGTAATTTTACTCCCACGTTAGTCCACGTTATTGCTCGTTTGATATACATAAGCAAAAAATATTCATTCATTAATCACAAACCATGGTAACTATTGGATTTATATAACTAGCTGTCCTGGTGAACTTCATGCCACCCCTTCAGTTTGTATGGAAATAAATGAAGTATTGTTTTTACCAATTTTTCTGCAAGCAAATTACACGAAAAATGGTAAGAACGCGCAGGCAACAGCTACACTAGCTTACCATTTCTTACCATTTTGTATGAAAGCGAACAAGGAGTAACAATTGCGCCAGGAAGAAAGCCGATGCAGATTAAATTTTGCTCACTCTGCCGGGTTAAAATGTGCTCACGTAGTTTCGCTAGGGTGATGCGTCTCGTTTCTAATATTAACGTTTTTCAAATAAGCTACTCGTAAAATAAACAAGTCTTCAAACGTTGAGCAATGACCGAATTGCTCAATACAATTGGGCCAATTGGATGGAAAAATTAAATTACGTCTCTGAAAAGGACGTAAAAATTGTTGAAAATTGCTCTTTCTGTTTTTCTTTTTTTCAGGCATCTGGCATTAGATTGCCAATCCTATCTAATGTCTAGATTAGAGTTATTGTAATAATAAGGTTGTAAGTTGTTAAACCAAATTTTTAAAAGACGAGAATCCAAGGCGCCTGCAATATCGACGAGCACAAGTATCACTTGTATGGTTCACGTGAATCAATTTTTTTCTGTTTCTGATTTAACATTAATATTTCAGAGCATTGCGTTGCATGTATCATCACTACATAGTATAAAACAAAGTCGCTTCCCCTGTCCCTTTGTTTGCTTAAATGTTTAAAACTACGCAGGGGATTTTGAAGCAGTTTTCTTTAATAGATAAATTGATTGAAGAGGAAGGTTTATATGTATATTTCATAACCGTGGAAAGTAGGGGCGGGCCACTAGTATATTATAAATTTTAAGCACGACGGATAGTATTGTTCATTCTAGAGAGGTGGCATACAAGGCGATCGCAGGGAAAAGGAACGTTTGTTTTGTTTCCGAAACGAATCCGTCTCTCTAATCTTGGTTTTGTTCACGTTATTAATTATTGTTTATTTCATGCATTTGCTAACGTTATTTGACGTACTGACGACGTGAACGTCAATCGCCGACGTCACGTTTTATCTGGTGAGAACATTCTGCATTTTGGAGTTTGATATTTTTTTTTTACTTTATTTATTTACTTTTATTTACTTATCTTTATCTTTGTCTTTATCTATCAATTGCCTCAAATACATCGGAGAATTGAAAAGTGTCCGCTCTTAAACAAACTGATAACTAATTAAGATACCGCTAAAATAAAAAATAAAAATTCGCGCCTCTGTGGTCTAGCGGTCTGGGTGTTAGACTTGACTGCATGAGGTCCCGGGTTCGAATCCCGGGTCGGCCAACAAAAAGAAAATTGTATTTTTCCAATTTTCTAATAAAAAAATGTTGGTCGGGATTGGAAATGTGCCCGGTTGGCGATAGGCTTGCCACCTATCACATTGTGGGACTTAGTGTCTTCGGCTAGTCGTGGGTGCCTTGGTTGTACCTCTGCCTACCTCTTCGGGGATATGGGCGTGAAGATACTATTTTTTTAATTCGCAAAACCTCTACAAAGCCTACACGTAAAGTGCCTAGCTAAGAACCATTCGATCTAGTCAGCATTTAAACAAAAAAACAGCATCTAAATTGGTCCAATCGCTCAAAAGTTACATAAGGTTACGTAAGGGATCATATCTAGACACCAAATTTAATAACATACGCTTAAATCAATAAAGCTGGGACGAACGATTCACGTGAACTTTGGTGCATGTTGAATGTAAGTGTACGAAAATTGACTATATAAATCTGATAGAAATCAAAATTCAAACCATATCTCATTTATTTTATAAAGTTTATTTAATTACCTTCCCAGGGGTAAAACAATATTATTTCAAAGGTTGCATGCAGCATAGTCAGTAAAGACCACCCGCGGTAAATATAAAAACTGCCACACCCATCAAGGCTCGGGAGCTACCCTAAAAATATTCTGTGTCTACTTATTTGTAATGTTATGTCATCGACCATACATTGGGATGTATAGTTAAAGTGTTATGTTCAAAAGATACTTAATTTTGTATGTACGAAGCGTTTTTGTGTCTTCATATTCAGCAACTTCTTAAGATTTTAATAAGGACGGTATCATTCATATGAATTACTACAAATAATATTGCTTAAATATTTATATATTTATTCTTTATTGTACAATATAATTACAAACTTACATGATATAAAAACATAAATATTACAAGAAATGTAAAGATAAACTTACCACTCAAAGAAATCTCTGCCAGACAAGCAAAAAAAGAGAAAATTGAAGAATTACATAATAAAAATTAAAGGTAAGAACATAAAAACCCTGCACGTAAAAAAAACTAATATCTATATACAAATATAAAGAAAACATTAAAATATTAATATGGAATTTTTTATTTCTTAAGGAAAATTAACTGAACAGATATACAATGTGAATATAGAGAAATATGAACTCGGAGAGACCAAAATCTGAAGATAGTGTTAAATAACATTGCCCGGGATTGGATGTGTGCCCGGTTGGCGATAGGCTTGCCACCTATTACATTGTGGGACTTAGTGATTTCTGCTAGTCGTGGGTGCCCTGGTTGTGCCTCTGCCTACATCTTCGGGGATTTGTTCGTGAAGATATTTTTTTAAATTTGTTTTAACTATAGATATACCGTTACTTTCGATTTAGTCTATGAGTTAAGTGTTTTGTTCAAAACAATAATTCATAAATAATAAAACATACTGGACGAATCTTATTGCTATCAGAAAAAGATGTTTGATAAGGATTTATGCTCGCACCTTTATTCGATTTCGACTCAAACTCGTTTTAGTACAAGAGGTCGGAAGGCAAAGGTGATAAAAAGGGCGTAAAATAAAAAAAAGCTTGTATCTTTTTTGTGTACATGCGTGTTAAGACAAAAATAAATATGTTTATCTTTTTTCTAATACCTAACTTATAAACATTTATCATACAATGTTATCACAAATTAGTTAATAGATATTTCAAATGAAATATAACAAAAATTTAATCCGCCTCGTTGGTCGTTGGTACACGCCTAACTATGCCGACCAACCGCGAGGCTCGGGTTCGATTCCCGACGGGGGCAGGCAGGTGATGAACATTTAGATGTCTGCATTTCCGGGTCTGGGTGCTTATAAAATTTATTCTTGTATTCATTTAAGTATTTCTATGTATTAGAATCGTTGAATAACACCCTTAACACAAGCATATAATTTGCTTACTTTGGGGTCAGATTCAATTTGTGTAACTTGTCCAGAGATATTTATTTATTTATTATTATTTTTAATCAAAATCCTTTTAAACTCGGTCCCAAACCTACATCATAGCTCGAAAATGTTATATAAATCGGTGATTAATTATCAAGATCTGAAATAAATAGATAATTTGATAGCTATACATACTATCAAATCTTATGTTGAATTCATAGACTACTAAGAGATTCATAGACTACACGTTGTTGAACTAGCGGCCCGGTACGTGCTACGCTACGTATATGACCGCGTGAATGGCATATCACACCAAAACAAAAAAGAAAAAAAAAAACAACTGAAAAAGTTTCAATATAACAGCACAATTTCCATCTGATAAAGATTCAATTTGACTGAAAATACCCATTAACACAAACAATGTGATAAAAATGTGATAAATGATCAACCGCTTGACCGATTTTATGCAAACTTCATATAAACCATCTGCTAAATAGTCCCAACAAAGCTTTAACTTTTGGTTTGGATATGTGTGCCTGTTCTTGAGTTATAAAATTACAACGAAAAGTTGCATTGATTTATATATAGATAAAACAATTGATAAGAAATATAAGAAACAGAAAAGAATTTAGTAACTACGACTTCAATGAAAGCTAAATAATGAAATGGAAATTGAATTTTAGTAACAATCAAATGGTGGAGCGTTCTGTGTTATCTAACTTAGCTGGAAATACCAGTTAATTGGGCTTTGACTTTGACTATGCTGAAGTCTATATTGAGTATTGGATTGATTTCGAGGAAAGCTATGTGGTATGACCAATTATCACTAATTGATTCGAATTACTTTGCTAATTTCTGGCTTAAGGTAGCAGAAGGTAATTTCGTTTAGCACTTGTCTTTTTATACTTGAGATAATTTTCAGGAATTAAGAAAAAAATCAGATCAGAAATGGTTTTAACTAACACAACAGGTTTTCCTTTTTTTGAAGTTTATTAAGGAAGTTAACTAGAAAATATTAAAAAATAGGATAGTATTTTTATAAGGAAAGGCAATATTTATTTATAGCAAACTAACTGAGCCGCAGACATTGTTCTGTCCACGTAATGTCTGTGTCAATTTTTAATATGAACTATCTCCTGACAATAGGCAACACAATGAAAAAGAATATACGGAATGATCTCATTCCGTTCACGATGGATAGAATTGCCAAGAGACCATTTCCCTTTCATTATTAATTTTCATTTTCATGATTCATTTATAGAAATATGACAATCACATATTTTCTTATGAACTACACTGGGCTCAAATGTTAGCTATGGACAATAAAAAATAAATATTGCGTTTTACACAAACTTTTTGTTTTTTAAGGGTACGAAATACACAACTTCGACTACCAAAGGATTAAAACCGCAATCAAATATCGCATGTGTGAACAAGAGGTTAGTGTGGACAGAGCTGTGGGTGAGATAAAGCTATTTCCTAACTAAACTAGTTTAAATGTGAGCTAACTGGTGAAAAGACAATTGAATTTTAGCTACAATCAAATGGCGGGGTGTCCCATGTTAGCCTTACTAGAGATACAAGTTAATTAAGCTTTGCCTCCAACTATGCTAAAAGCTCTACATAAAATTAATGATTAGATTAATTTTAAGCAAACTTTAGAGTATGCATTTAGTGCAGATTTCAATTGCAGATAACAATTAATTGTGTATAAATTATATGGTAGCTACTTAATTAATGCAATGGATATGAAAATATAACCTTTTGACTTTATTAATGGACTTCACAAGACTCTATGAAACAGAGGCTAATATGTTAGAGAGATAGAACAATATTTAAAAATGACATCAGTTATTTGTTTGGAGTTCATTCAGTAGTAGTCTATAGCGTCATGGTGTAAACATAACCTTTGATTGATTACTGGTTCCGAAGACTATCTTAATTACTGACATCGGGTTGCCTTAGAACAAATAGGTATTTATCAGCTTTGGCTTCTTTAAAAAACGTGTATTTATTAGTACTAGGAAAAATATCTAAATCTTTGTCTTTAGTGTTAGATTCTCATAAAATAATGTTAGTCTTTTCACGACCACGATTCACTGACAAGCGGTAAACTTATGAAATGGCGAAATTATCTATTCATGGATCTTGGACTAACATAGCATGATATTGTATATTGTTTGCTGCAAAAATCAGACATTGTAATAAACTGAAACAGAATGTACAAACTTATCAAACTCCTTCACGTCTGTGATATCACTGGGACCGGATATAATGCGTGAGTGATGACGTGACAGTACAGATGGAAGGCATTTTGCCACCTACAAAATTAAATACGAACAAGTTGTATCTTGCTAAACAATTCTCAGCTTTAATTTATTCTAGTAAGGTTAAAAATCTCTTGTGTTTTCGAAAATATTTTTATCGCCTCGCTGTCACGTTGATAACGAGTTGTTGCACGTGTTGTCATTTGTTTAAAAATGAACTTCTATTTTAATAAAGCTCACGCAAAATATCTAAAACCTTATTATCAGGTGTATTACAATTTCACGAAGCTTTGACTAAATTTTCTTTATTTGTCTGTCAGCTGCTTTCTTACCAAGCAGCGGAGAGGTGAAGTGCGAACGACTGTTCGTTTTTCACTGGCGTAGCGATAAAAACGAAATTAAAAAGATTTGTGACGATTTCCCTGAAATTCTACTGATCTATCTATTCCTCCTGCCTACCTGTGTTCCGATCTGAAGCATAAGATAGCCAGTACCAAGACAGTTTTAACTGCCCAGAATCCGGTTGATAACGCATAATTACTACTTTTGATGTCTATATCCGACATATTGTGTTTTTTCAATTAGGAAAAAAGGTTTTTGTGTTGACTTTCCGACTCATATAAATTAGAGTGTGAGTTTTGTAATATTTATTGAGCTACGAGCTACGATATAGCTACGTGACGTATCAGTCGTAGATGCTCTACGATTTAATATATCCTAACAATTTATTATTATATTTATAGATAAGAGTTTTTATAGTTAACAGGTACTGAATGTTACCCGTTTTGCACATGTATAAAGTTATAAAGCTTTCTAATATAATTCCTTTGAAATATCGGGATAAAAATTAGCCAGCACTCTCTAGGCTCCGCACTTTCTCCAAATTCAAAAATCTCTCTGTAACAAATAAATAAACTTTCGCATTTAGACTCAATAATCAGTTAATCAAATTCGGATTTCAAAATCACTTTTTAAATGGAATAGAAAAATAGAAACGTTTATACACACTCAAAAGCTGTTCTAATTTCAAATATAAAAAGATATGAATACAAATGACGACATTTGCATAAAAAATATAAACGCAAAAACTTAAAAGCTCATTAAAAATGCTAACCTACTCCCAATTTCTTCCCCACGTCATCTAGGTACACGAATTATTTAAGCGCATCAAAACTGCAAAGAACCGACTCCAACTTTATTACGCCGTCATCCAGGTACATAAAACTTTATGTGTAACTAAAAAACAATTAATTGGAGCTTTACAAAATTTAATTTAGCTCAGAACCATAACCTGGAAATGTGAGTGATTAAGATGTTTTCCAGAAAAGAACATCAAACTCCGGTAGCTATTCTTTTTTAATGTATAATGGCCTCGTTAGTCAAGTGGTTATTGCACTCGCCTAACTACGTCACCTAACCGTGAGGCTCGGGTGTGATTCTCGAAGGAACTGACATTTGTTTGATGGACATTTGGATTCCAGTATTCCTGGATCTGGTTGCTTTGTAAAATTATTTTAATATTATAGGCATATTTATGTTTTAGAATCAAAACACACACAACACTAGCATATAATTTACTTATATATCGGTTAAATCCGATTCGTGTAATGTATCCAGCTGTTATATATATTTATTGTTATTGTAAAAATCAGTTAGCGGAGCTCATACCTCTTCTTTTTTGGGGTTGGTTAAAAATATGCATTTTTTAATTTGAAATTTTTAAATTTAACCTCTCAGAATGTCCTATTTTTCATAAAAGATTTTCAACCCAGTAGTTATTATTAAAAAATAAACTTCTTCTTATTAATCTTGATTCTTAATAGTCTTCTTCTTCTTTCTTTCTTTAGGTTTTGGCCTTCACGTTAGTATTTAGCCATTAGTCAAGTAGTAATTTGCATAAATTTTTATTTTAATTTCAATTAATTTTAATTAGTCATCAGCAGTCATCAGTCATAAGTCGTCAGTAAGTCATGTCAGGCTCTTGGGTAAAACCCTTAATAGTCTTATTAATAATCTCTTCCTTTTTTGCTCGTTTAAAATTGACAAATCACTCCAAAAAGTTACATAACATATGTATGTACAAAAAAAATACAAAATATTAAGTATGTAGATGCCGGTTATAATATTAAGCATGGATTTATGAGCTAAGCAAAAGCGTTGTGAATATTGTTAATAAACGTTAGGGAAGATTTTTTAAGGTAATATGTGATTAGCAAGAACAGGAATAGGAACAACAACCGGAACTAAAGGGCCAAGTCCCGGGGCTCATCCAGTGTTAATGATACAAACATTAGACAGTGTGATGTTACATAATTCACCTAGATGGCGAGGAATCTTTAGGAAGATGCACATAGTTAAACTTGCTTACTTTGTAGCATTTTTACTAAACCAATTTTAATTTATCGCTATCTTCTTTTAATGAAAGTAATAAAAAGAGACAAAAAAATTTTAGTTTTTTTTTATGTTGTAGGAAGGCAAACAAGCAGACGGATTTCCTGATGGTAAGAAATTCACGCCGCCTAGAGATACCAAAGATGGTAATGGTGCGTTGCCAACCTGTGGTCCGGGTGTTAGGCCTCGAGCAAAAGTAAGTTTACCAGCTACCTTATCCTCAAACCGGAGCACGTCATGACGTTATGGCGGCAGGAATAGGTAAGGCGGTGGTACCAATCTGGGCGAGTCGCTGCGAAACTCTACCACCTAGTCCGATGTCACGGTGCTAGTGATGATAAGCCTATGCTCGCCTTTTACGAGCTGCCTGGCTAGAAAGGCAAATGGTTAACTCTACATACGTTTAATCAATTACTCGGAAAGCTATGATTAAAATCGTCACATGTCCATTTTCATGTAATGTCCAGACTAATCTGACATGTCTAATATGTTCCATCTCTTTTATTTTTGTTTCGTATAAAAAAGATAGCATGCACTTAAAACAATTTTAATATGTGAATAGCAGAATCACCTTAATGTCAATAATTGACTTAAAATATCATAAATTCGTGTAAAATTATCAAATGTTTATAGATCGTAAAAAATTGGTTAATTAAAAAAAATCAAGCAGATTTTCTCTGGTAGTAAGCAATTAATTTTATCTTAATCTATATATAGTATTATATATCTATAGTGGTAAGAGATAAACGTCGCAAAAAAAATATAAATACTTGTACGTAGGTAGCTGTTTTATGCTATATCCCCTAGGAATAGACAAAATGATAACACCCCCAATCCTGGCGAGCTGCGACATAAAATTCTAGCAACTAGTGGTGACTGCACCTGTGAAATAATCATCTAATCTTAATAGCTGCCACCTGGCGATGGAATCATTACATCCCAACGATAAAAAATGTGTTTTTAAATTGTAATTTAAAAACACATATCATTGGTCGAAGGTCTAGCGTACAGGCCTAACGCTACCACCAACCCTCAAGACGGGTTCGATTCCCAATAGGGTTGACTTTTCAGGATAAAAATCTAAATGCCTAGATTTCTGGGATTGTTTGTTTACAAATTTATTTTGGCATTTATGTAAATACTTTTGTGTATTTGTATCGGCAATGGTATATTGGTAACATTTTATTTCCTTACATTGGGATTGGAGTCAATTTGTTTAATTTGTCCAGGGATATTTAACAAGTTTTTTGTTCCAACATTTTTGCTGGTTCATTTTATACTAGCGGCCCGCCCCGGCTTTGCACGGGTGTAGAATATATCTAAAACCTTCCTCTTTAATCACTTTATCTATTGAAAAAAAACCGTATCAAAATCCTTTTCGTAGTTTTAAAGATTCAAGCATACAAAGGGACATAGGGACAGAGGAAGCGACTATATTTTATACTATGTATTGATAGTGATTACTTAAAAAATTTAGTAGTGCCTCTCGCTCACCCAGAGTTGTGTGCATAGTCTCTTATTACTAGAATTAAATTAATTCACCTTTGTCATTGTATTTATCCATACTTCAATACAAGTTTAATTTTGAAGAAACTATTTAAAATTAAATGGTTCTCTTAAAATGGTACTACATAGTCGGTCCAATGATTTTTCGCAATATGAAACAGCAGTACAGCGAATTTCCCTAAAAATAAATATGTTTTACAGTTTCCGAGTACGAGTTTCAGGTGGGTCTATAATAGAGTATGCTTCTTAGCAGGATCACTTTAAATGTGAATTATTTCATATTCTAGCACAGGAACTGCGATGTTATGGTTGTTTAGAGATAAGTTTAAAATAACATGGCTTCATACCTGGATGATTGCGATACGCTTAGGCCGAATTTTGCCGTCGAATATAAACTTGATCAATATATAAACGTGTTGAGTCAATTGTCAAGAGTGTTAATAATAATGCCAATTTTATGTCAAAGAAGTTATGGTTATTGTAAATATTCTATTACTACACTGTTTTATACAGTAAGTAGGTACTCGGAGGATAGGGATAAATTTTTTGACTTTTTTTTTTGAATTTTCACAGAGTACTTACATTAGCTTAAGGACAGAATCACAACCGATAATGGAACTTGTTTACATTGATCTTGGTTTTACTAAATTCAATATCTCCCCGTGTTGGTTTGGGCTCCTTTGCAGAATAGACCATCTGACTTCCTGCCAGGCAGTTCGCAAAAGGCGAGCATAGGCTTACTGTCACTAACACAGCGATATCCTACTCCATTGATTGATTGGATTGGTGCCAACGCCTTTTCTATTCCTGCCGTCAAAACGTCCAATGCTTGCTGTTAACGTTACGGGTCAGAGGGTGAGGTAGCCGATAAACTTACTTTTGCTCGAGGCCTAACATTCCGACCTCAGGTTGACAATGCATCATTCCCATCTTTGGTGTCTCTAGGCGGCGTGAATTTTTTACCTTCAGGAAATCCATCAGCTTTTTTGCTTGCCATTATCATAAAAAAAATGTAAAATAGGTTTTCAATAAGGTTGGTGAAATCAGCCCTTAACGAATAACGTACAATAAGAAAATCAAACACTTCACTCT
>NJDC01005918.1:0-11818 GCA_002245475.1 Calephelis virginiensis | reverse complement strand
TTACATTGATCTTGGTTTTACTAAATTCAATATCTCCCCGTGTTGGTTCGGGCTCCTTTGCAGAAAAGACCATTTGACTTCCTGCCAGGCAGCTCGCTAAAGGCGAGCATAGGCTTACTGTCACTAACACCGTGATATTCTACTCGGTGGTCGAGTTTCACAGGGACTCGCCCGGATTGGTACCAACGCCTTCTCTATTCCTGCCGTCAAAACGTCCAATGCTTGCCGTTAACGTGTTCCGGTTCAAAGGGTAAGGTAGCCGATAAACTTACTTTTGCTCGAGGTCTAACATCCCGGCCTCAAGTTGACTATGCATCATTCCCATCTTTGGTGTCTTTAGGCGGCGTGAATTTTTTACCTTCAGGGAATCCATCAGGTTGTTTGCTTGCCATTATCATAAAAAAATGTAAAATAGGTTTTCAATAAGGTCGGTGAAATCAGCTCTTAACGAATAACGTACAATAAGAAAATCAACCACTTCACACTAAATGGCAAACTTATCCAAACAGTAGTAATATATTAAATGGACATTACCAATCACAAAACTGTAGCAATTCGAAATCGACGTTCAAATAGTTGATCAACTGACTCCCATCGACCATTCAGGTGACAAATAACCGCAATCAAGCCGCCACACTTTCTACATCCGGCGGGAAAACGACTTTAAATATACTCTACGTATTAAAATGCTTTTTGTTCGAATTTGTCATTGCTCTTTATTTAAACTATGTATATTAAAAGCAGGTTTTAGTGTAGTAAGCAAACAAAATATTTGACCCCCTTTAATTGCTTTAAGAGACAGAACTCATGGAGCGATTCTACCCGCGCCCGTGACAATCGCGGTTCTGCGATTTTATTTCAAAACTCACGAGACCGGCAATTTTTGCGGTCCCGCAGCCACTGCAGTTGAAATTATCGCCCGCAAGCTTGGCGGTTTAATAAATAGTAAATAATCAGTGCAAATAGTAGAAAATGGTCGCCCGCAGAGCGCGCAGTCACAACCCGCCGGAGCGGCGGGAGATCGCCGCCCGCATTATCCGCGGTAGCCGATAACAACCGCAGGCGCTGCAGGTGAAAATCGCGTCGTGAAATTTATCTTACTTTTTGCAGATAAATCTACATTCTTCAGAACTTGCGGGCCGCAACCGCCGCGGGCAAACCGCGCCGTGAGTTTTTAGTCTTAAATTACTATAAGGGGGTCAGATATTTTGTTTGCATACTGTACCAACAGCTTTTAGTGAGTTTTCTCATTTCTTTCAAAAATAATGTGAAAATTATTTTAGTATCACTTGGAGAGACTTATTTTAAAGATTCTAGAAATATTTAAGGAAATACCAGCTTTTGCCCACTGCATTTCCTGCGCGATTGATGGTGACACAGGATATTGTTTTCGAGATAAAAACTAGTCATTGTGTTAAACCAAGATACTCTTTATGCGTGTGCAAAATTTCACGTAAAGAACCACTCAGTCATTACCACGAAAGGAAATTGACATGAAGATGTTTATATAATCATACACTTCACGTCATTAAGGAATCGCTGAACCTGTTGATGAAAACAGTTTTAAAATCCACTCAGTAGGTTTTGAGCAAACAATAGAGCCGACCGGAGGTTTTTATAATATGTAGTGAAGACAGCAAAAGTAAATAAACAAAATAAATAAATGAATGTTTCTGGATAAGTTGCACAAATTGAATCTAACTCCAAAGTAAGCATATTTTATGCTTGTGTTATGGGTAGTCAACGATTATAATACTTAAATACTTAGATACCAGAATAAGTTTAATGAACACCCAGACCCGGAAATGCAGACATTTAGATCATCACGCATATGCCTGCCCCCGTCAAGAATCGCACCCGAGCCTCGCTGTTAGCCGGGGTTAGGCGTGTACGCTAGCCACTCTACCAACGAGGCGGTCAACGTGACGTAACGTGACGACGAGACTTGTAACGTTCTCGTGCTACGAGCTACGACTTAGCTACGATAGGTAAGCGTCATAGATACTCTACGACTTACTACGTCGCAAGCGTAACAATCACCACAGACATAAATTTTCCCATAATTTGATATGCAAAAACTTCACCATAGTCGGGATGGAGACGGTCATCACACGATAGATTTTACTGTAAAATTTACCACAGTCACATGAAATATGGTTAACAAAATGTACGATGTCGACTTCATGCAAACATCAGTCACATTCTTACACGCAAGGTTCATCGTTAGTCAATTAAATAACAGTGGTAAAACTGATAACAAAGCTTGTTGTAAAAAGACAGGCTGAAATCAGCAAATTTATTTCACTAGAGTCGATTAAATGCTCAAGCTGAGCATTAACTCTTAAAATTGTGCAAAGCAAAACGAATTGCCATTAAAAATGGATTTAGGTTCTGCAAGGGCTCTGCTAAAGTTGACCTTGTGCGTAGAATACATTTACTTAGAAAGTTAATGCCACAAAGCACTGCTATATTTATATATCAGTGATTTTCTCTAGCAGTGCTAGTATCTATTTTTAAACGACAGCGAGAGATGAGAAAATCGTCCCTTAATTACTAAGAAAAAAAAAACGGTTATTACTAATTTACCATTCTGTTTATTTTTGTATCTGTGAAATTTTAGTAAGTTTGGTTGCTTTAAAGTGCTAAGTTTTTATAAAGCTAAAGGTTCTTTAAATTTATCTTTATCTTAATAAAAAAAATACCAAAAAGAGTTGGCCTTAACCCCTTAAGTAAAAACAACTAACGTCATTGTATTAACTTTGTAAGCGAGCCTCTTCTAAACATAAATCTAAAGTTTTAAAGACAATATGTGATACTAGACAAAATTATACCATATAGCCGACCTTAGCCTCTACGCACTGGACTACTAGTACATCTTAATATGTATATTTCTTGTGTTCGTGTGTTTGTCTCTAAACTCATCCTAAAAGACTGGTCCGATTTTGATGACATTTTTTGTGTATTCAAGGGAATTCGAGAATAGTTTAGATTCACAATTTGGTCGCCTGGAAAAAGTTTTTTAATTATTTTTTTTAATAATAAGTAGTTGTTGATTTTGAAATGTTTCACATTGGATCCGACAGACTGCGCTAGTATCGGAGCATCAAATAGTATGAAGAGGCTGTTAATGTCAAGCGGTACGAAGTTTGCTGGGTCGGCTAGTCAATTTATAAAAATTAATACCCATTTTTTTATTTTCTTTATTTAGAAATAGCCAACAGCTTACATTATCGATCTTAATTGTGCATAAATTACAAAATATGTTAAGTAATAATGTAGCCAACAATGCTATTCATTTATGCATTTCGCGCGGTTACCGTATTACGCTTAAACTGATGGACCAATTTTGCTATTTCTTATTTTGTTGTATTGGTTATTGTCAGGAAAAGGATCACCTAAGGAGAATCAGAATTAGAATCAGAATAATCTTTATTCACTTGAACCATACAAGTGGTATTTGTGCGCGTCGACATTTTTATAAACTACCACCGGATCGGAATCGCGGCCTCACACTGAGAAGATCCGGCGAAAGAAATTCAGCGGGCTTGTCATTTTTCAATAATAATATTTACAATATAAACTAGATTAAAAACACAAATTACAATCTGATTTTAACTTAACTATAAAGGTACAACAAATCACATTACAATTTGCAGTAGGAGATTGAAATCTCTATCCCCAAGCATGTTCATCTTTCAAATACTCTGAGACCGTATAATAGCCTTTTTGACATAATTTTGCTTTTATACATTTTTTAAACTTATTTAAAAGTAGATCTCTAATACCAATGGGCAGCTTATTGTAGAAACGTATACATTGACCCAAAAAGGATTTACTAATTTCATGAAGACGAGTTTTGTATACGGCTAGATTATGTCTATCCCTCGTATTTACATTGTGAACATCACAGTTTTTGTTAACATACACAGTTTTATTTTAACATACATTAAATTCTCATGAATGTCAAATTATTTCATTTTTATATATTTCGCCACACTTAACATTTTTTTCTTTCATATTAATCAAAATCGGTCCATCCGTTCACGCTTGATGCGATGACCAAAGGACACAAAGATTCACATTTATTTATAAGTAGATACATAGATTTTATCATTATTATATTATATATATTACACATTATACTTTTATAGGAGAAATGAGCTAAATACTACGCGACTCTACCATTAGTAAGAAGAAACCGTGTTCTCTAGACACCATAGATGTTGTAGATGCATCGTTGTCCTATGTTTGAGGTGACAGATCTCATGTGCATGTCTATCGGCTACTCTAGCCTCTGAATTGGAACACGTCAGTTTAAATTTGTACTAGGTGGTAGATTTTTGCAGCGACTCGTCCGGATTGGTACCACCGCTTTACCTATTCCTGCCGCCATAACGTCCTGACGTGTTCCAGTTCGGTGAGTAGTCGGTAAACTTACTTTTTTTGAGGCATAACATCTCGGCATTACCACCTTTGATAGCTTTAGGCGGCGTGAATATCATACCATCAGGAAATCCGTCTTATTGTTTGCCTTCCAATATCATAAAAAAGTGCTGGCATAATGGTACAAGCATTAGGGCGATTCGGTGGATCCCTAACAGGACAAATTGTTGCACAACATTTTGCTATAGTATTATTTGTAATAATCTATTTAATTTGTACTTCCCCTTTATGAGCTGCCAAGCATAAAGAACTATTGTAAGCATAGACTATTGTATGTCAGAAGAAGCAAGACAGTAGGATAAATGCGGTCGAAATAAGAGACTACGGAAAATCTGTGGTGTAACGCTCGCTGACCGCATTCGTAACAGAGATATTCGTGAAAGAGTGGGATTGAAAGAAAGAGTTGGTGTTAAAATGAGAAAGGGCACATTCCGCTGGTTCGAACATGTAGAAAGAATGACAGATGAAAGATTGACAAAGCAGATATATAATGCGAATGTGGATGGATGTAGGTACCCGCGGAGACCTAGGTTGATATTCCACGATCAGATCGCTCGGGTACTATCCGAAGGTAGTGTCAAGTCTCGGGAACCAGCGTGTTAGTATGAAAAGGAAAATGAATATGTAAGGAGGAAGCGAACAGGTTTGTCAGATAGAGATTTGGCGTAAAGATGTGTATGTATGTAGACTATTGTATACAGGGAACCTAGACAATATACATTAAAGCGAAATATCAGATATTAAGGAAACAAAAGTTTGATAAGTAATGTAAAAGTTGCAAATGATTGAAAACGACTCACTCACTCAAAGAGTTAACAATTCATCAATGAATACATTCATAAGTTTGATGAAGAGCGCAGAATTTATCAATGACTTTGATTCTGAATAGCGATCGCTTAACCGTCTTGTTCCTGTCATATTAAACCCGCATTACGGATTTCCCGTCACATTTGTTCCACAAATAATCTGAAAATTGTTTGAACGAATGAATGAAACTTATATCACTAGTCTGAAGTATATTGAAACTTTGAGCATATTGCATTCTGGTCACTATTACTTCATAAAATATTCTTTCAGGTAAAATAAAATATTCTTTCATGTAAAATAAAGTATCTTCACGCCCATATCCCCGAAGAGGTAGGCAGAGGTACAACCAACGCACCCACGACTAGCCGAAGACATTAAGTCGCACAATGTGATAGGTGGCAAGTCTATCGCCAACCGGGCACATTTCCAATCCCGACCAATTTTTTTTTTAATACTAACACAGATAAGTCGCTTATATCTTAGTCGTAGTCACGGTGTTAATGAAAATCGAATTATGAACCGACTATTACGAGCTGCTTGGTTACAGAGCAGGTGTCTAATATTTTTCAACCTCCTCCATCGCTACCAGTAATGGCAAAATTGTTGTTGATCGACAAATTCTTTAATTTATTGACTTCTGGCATCGAGATGTGACGAACCCATTGCCACCTAATGGTTACTAGACTGGGCCACTATTGCGGTCAGTCATAATCAGATGGCAGAGAACTATGTAGCAGTTCAACTGAACTTGTAACACCGCCTTACCTATTTCTACCACCATAACGTTACAGATTGCATTGTATTGTACCGTGATGCATGGTAGAGTAGCCGGTTTAGTCATACACGTAGATTAATACCCAGCCACAAAACAGTGACGCACCAATTATATCTATGGTGTTTATAGTTGACGTTTGTCTCCTAGCACCTGGATAGCCGTCTGTATGCTCGCTAGTATAAAAATAAGCCCAAACTAGAATTCATCATAACCAGTTTGGAAATATGTAATGTAAAGAACTAAGCCTCTGGAACACAAACTGACAAGCTATGCAATATACCATTTGTATATAGAATAACTCGAAATCACATGTATCTATACGCTTACCTATTACATATCTAACATGGTTCGATGGCTGTGAATTCTGTATGTGAAGGAATATGACACGTCTGTTATTTACATAAGGCTTCGGCCACACCAACGCGACCAAAGCCGAAGCGAAGCGGGAGCGGGAGCTTGCGGCGGACACTGAAATCCTACCCTATTTAATATTATAAATGCGACAGTTTGTCTGGTTGTTTGTTACTTCTTCACGCAAAAACTGCTGAACCGATTTTCATGAAATTTGGTACACATGTAGAAGGAAACTTTGATTAACTCATAGGATAGTTTTCATCCCGAGTAAATGTTACTGCGGGACTATTAGCGTAAGCGTTATAGATACATGTGATTTCAAGTTATTCTATATACAAATGGTATATTGCGTTACTTGTGACTTTGTGTTTTTATCAATTTAGTCTGAAATTATCTCTTTATTTCTTTTCATGAGAATGTTCTCCAGAACAATAACTAACACAAAGAAAAAATAAAAAAAAGATTTAGCGAAATTAGCGTTTTAAATTTAATCATGATGCGATGACCACACTAAATGGGGATTCATTTCCATATAAAGATGTAAGAGACGTGCGACTTTATTGACCATTCACTAAAAATGACGTACACGGTACGCGCCGTAGTCGCTTAAGTACGCTCGTCAATTTTGCGTTATAGTCGCTCCCGCTTCGTGTTGCTTCGCTTAACGGCTGACGCTCAGGTTTGGCCGAAGCTAAAAAAAATGTTCATTTGTTATTTTATCTGTGCAAAATATTCAGCGCGTGTCAGTAGAAATTGCATCTGTATACTGGTTAATAAAAACTGTATAGTACGATATATTTTGAGGTTATGTGAAAAAAAAATACAAAAGTTTTAGATCTTTTTATTACCTACAACTTTGCCATTTGACTTTTTTCGATAGGACTTTTAGTTTTGCCGGAAATCGAGAAAAACAGTTTTTTACCCTTAAAAACTCACCCCCATCCCCTCCCCGACCTCAGATCGCCCGTTAATTATTTTTCCCTTCATTTTTTAATATTCCCCTCTTTTTCTAATAGGTTTCATCCTACTACTATTTTATTTCACTTTTTATTATTTTTAAAGACTTCTACCCTGGTCTAATAGTTCATGCATGCATAAACGACATGTAGGAAAATATTTTGTTTTCTCTGATATTTCTTTTTTCATATAATAAAAATGTGCTTCATTTCATGAAATATGGTTTCCGTAATAAATATGCAAATGAGAAATAACCAGGAAATGAGTTTAATGGGATATTTATTATAAAGTGGCGGTGTACTGTGCGTCTGCAAACAATGTTATTCTGAAACCATACATTATTTGAACATAATTTTATCGCCTCTGTGGTCTAGCGGTCCGGGTGTTGGACTTGACTGCATGAGGTCCCGGGTTCGAATCCCGGGTCGGCCAACAAAAAAGAAAATGGGATTTTTCCAATTTTCTACTAAAAAAAATGTTGGTCGGGATTGGAAATGTGCCCGGTTGGCGATAGGCTTGCCACCTATCACATTGTGGGACTTAGTGTCTTCGGCTAGTCGTGGGTGCCTTGGTTGTACCTCTGCCTACCTCTTCGGGGATATGGGCGTGAAGATACTTCTAATTTTATCAAATCATCAATCTACTTTTGGTCTAAGATCCGAACCAAGGTTGACCTTCCCTGAGTTAGTAGTAAAATCATACCTATTGCATAATTTTAATATAACATAATAAGTATTAAAAATGGTTAGTCTAAAAAATTCTGAATAGAATATTTTTTTTACTTTTTAAAAAATGAGCCCAAGTTGATTTATAAAATATGAAGAAGTTGGGTTGCCTGTTATTTACCTGAGGTGCCATTTACAAACAGATACGTCGTTGCCAGTTAGGTACTTTCACGGATGGGATAACAGAACAAAAAGTTACCGACATGCGAGCAGTTTTATTGCAAAAACAAATTGATATAGGGTTGCCTGAAAAATATGGTGTTAATAAAAAAAAACATTTCTTAATCAAACATATTTCGTCCAGGATTTTTAGGCAGCCCATTTTTAATAAGATTTCTAAAATACTTCATTCATTTAAAATATGTTTCATTCTATTATTAACTCGGTGAAGGTTGATAAGCTCAGCGAGGATTACTGTCTAAAGTGTACATCAAATAGCTGTCAAATGACGTGTTTTGTATTTGCTAATTCCATTGTGTTTCTATCGGTTGTTATTATTGGAGATAGCAAATACAAAACACGTCATTTGACAGCTATTTCATGGCCATTTTACCCAGTGAACATCACTAAAAAGGTACGAAATAGCCCCGCAGATCTTTCTGCTATTTACAATATAAAATATTTAACGTTACTGAATATCATGTTAAACATTATTGTGTAAATAGCCCGGTTTTGTAATAATTTTGACTTAAAAAATGTTATGTTAATACAATTAACATTAAAAGCTGATTATCTACGAAAATTAAGAAACATAACTAGTTTGCGGAATTGAATAAAATATACATTTTTTAAATATTTAAAAGTTTTTACATTAACGTGCAAATTAAAAAAACTTCTATCGCTTAAACTTTCGCTGACAGTGTTACTGAACGTAATCAACGAAAGCCAATGCACTGAGCTGCATCACAGTTCTGATACTCAATATGTTGTATCACACATATATCTACATACCAAGTTCCTAGCGAGTCAGGAAGAGAGCGTTTAGTGTAGTACTACTATTTAAGTTATGAACTTCGACTTTACACTTTTTACTCTTTTTACACTTTATACTTTTATTTTTAAATTTGGTGACCTAATCTAAACTTAAACGAATTGAATAATTATGTTTTACCAATCCTATACAGATGTCTTTTTATACATTCGGATTTCCGAAGCTCGACAAATATAGCCGAAGCCCATAATTTAACGTAAAAATGTATTTTATACATATTTCAAAATCGAAGACAAATCTTACTTGTAGGTAGAAAACTACCCTTGAAATATGTCACAAAACATTTTTTACAATAATATAACAAAAGTAGAACATAGCATGAATAAAAATTCAAACTAAACAATAAGGTACATTAAAATTTTCTCACGCACACATAAATTTAAAAATAAAGCTTACGGCTATACTCAGACATCTATCTTTTTATTAGTAATTTAGTTACAATATTTTATATGTTATTCGGATAGGTTACTTATAAGTGTTAATCATTATCATACATGCAGCTGTCTACAGTCAGGACGCAGTCGTCGTGCACAATGTGAAATTGTGACTATAATAGATTACATATTATTATTTAGACTTTAAGTTGGACCAATCTATTTCATATAGTGAAAATGTTAATTAAATTAGTCCTATAGTGTTCCTGTGATTGGAAAAACAACGGACAAGAAATAAAAAAAAATCAGAATTCAGAATGGTCCTAGTAACCAATCTCAATTTCTTTTTGGTTAACTTCAATGTTCAGAACATGAAATTTCAAATATAAACTAAGCACAGTAAAATTGAAAAAAAAAAACATTTCTTTTACTAAACATAAAATACCTTTGTTTTTCTCTTAAATTATAACAATCATGAATCCATTCATCATGAATCCATTAAATCCATAATTATATCAACCATGAATCCATCTTATTTGCTGATGATACTACCCTCCTTATCGAGTGCAAAAATAAAGAGGATTTATTTAAAGAAAAAGTAAAACTTTAACAAAGGTAGCGGAATGGTTAAAAGAAAATAATCTTAAAATAAATCTTACGAAGACAAAATTAGTTGAATTTCAAGCACACTATAGAGAGACTAAAAAGTTAAATGTTTTTTTTTAAATAATACTACTATAGAGAATATAGATTTTACCAACTTCCTAGTAATAAAAAATTATAAATTTTGTAATTGGAAGTCGCATATTGATTCACTTTGTAACAAAATTGATAGGTTTATATATGTGTTAAGACGAATAAGAGAAGTGTCAGGCTTAAAAGCATCTCTTTTAGCATATCATGGGTATGTTTCTTCCGTTTTGCAATATGGTATTCCTATTTGGGGAAATTCTGTTAAACTAATTAAAATCTTTAGAGTTCAAAAGAAGTGTATAAGACCGATATGTGGTGTTAATCAGTTTCATTCATGCAAGCTGCTTTTTAAGTCTCTCAAAATGTTACATTTACCTTGTTTATATATTCCGGCTGTATGTGTATTTGTAAAAAAACATCATCATTTGTTTCAAACAAATGCTGAAGTCCAAGGTTTGTAACAGTTTAGAAATAGTGAGAAACTCCACGTGCCTAACCAAAAACTCAATATTTGCAAAACTAATATATATTGCATGTCCATTCGTATATACAACCAGATTCCTGATAAACTTAATTCACTGCCATTAAAAAATTTCAAAAGAAGGTATTTGACTTGTTGTTAGATAAGACATATTATAGTGTTAAAGATTTTCTTGCAGACAAGCATAAATAATATAATGTTTGTAATAATAATAAACCTGACATCGTGTTGGTAGATCGGTTGGAGCGCCGGGCTCTTCTTGTTGATATCACTGTTCCATGTGACGTTAACCTCGTGAAAGCTGAGAAGGAAAAATTATCAAAATACATAGACTTAGCTCACGAGGTGACCGACACGTGGAATGTTGATTCAACAACAATTGTCCCGATAGTCGTGTCAGTAAATGGTCTTATAGCAAAGAGTCTCGACCAACATCTTAAGAGACTCGCTCTGCAACCCTGGATCAAGAGCCGGATTCAGAAGGCAGCAATGTTGGGTACGACCCGCATTGTGCGGAGATTCCTCAGTCTGTTTCCCTGATCACTGACGGTTTAGTTGTAAGACCACCGTCTTTGGGATACTATTTTTTATGTTTATATTTTTAATTTATTTTTTATTTTAAATTTTTAAACTTAGTAAATAAGATATAATGATAATAAATGGTAATAATAATCATTTATTATAATTTCAGAAAGCGGGCTATGTTTGGAAACGGTGGTACTACAAGGACGATAGGTTATCCGTTATAGCAATGGTTGCCGGGGAGTTTGTTTCGCCGTTTCTTCTCCCGATTGGCTAGGTTTGGAAACGGTGGTAGTTTACGGTAGATTTATTAACATTTTAAAATTGTTTGTAAGTTATAATTCAAATTGTAATAAGAATAAAACTATTTGTTGTATGAACATAAAAACATTGTGTATATAATTAAATAATAATCACTTTTATAAACATTAAAATATTTGCACACCATAATGTGGTAGAATATGTTGGAAAGCTTAAATAATTTTGTAACAACTTCAACACGCATATTCCGCAAACAAATATATTTTCTTTTCTTTTCTAAAATTACTAAGATTTACATTTCTGAATCACGGCCAGTCTCATTAAAATCCATGCGTTATAGCAAATATACAAAAAAAACATACACGTGAATTAACCCCTCCTTTATAGATTTGGTTAAAAAATAAAGCAGACAGTGATTGTTTATTTAACCGACTT
>NJDC01005916.1:23448-46878 GCA_002245475.1 Calephelis virginiensis | reverse complement strand
CCTTTCCACTAGCTGGTCTGTGCCAGCCGATTAAAATAGACCAATTTCAAGGCGAGAAGAGCTTAAATACATAGGTCATTACCGATAAGACTGGCCGTAGAGTGCAGAAACTTGCCCGGGTAAGGATTCAACGCCATAGCGATACCTATCACCTTAATGACTCTCATGTTCCCATCTGGAGTATAGTACGCACCTATAACATCTACGATGTCTATAGGCAACGGTCTCTTACCATCAGGTGAGCCGTGTGCTTAGTTGTTAAAAAAAACGACGGGGTCCGGGAGTGCTCGCAGAAGTGAAAACTTGAATATTAACGCTGTGCATTTTTGATATTTTGGAATGGTTATGGAATAACTTTGCACAAATTGCTTTAATTATCAGTATGAAAGTACTATCATTCATGTGGTAGAATGCAATATTCATTTATTGCGCTATCGTAACTACACAAACATGACAACACGAACATTCGCGCAAGCGTCCTGCTCCGTCTTACGAATTTTCCATCAGGTCACGTGTCCTGACGCGAGTTTAGAAGTTACCCATTCCAAGAAAGTGTGCAACGCCGCTAAAGAAGTTTTTACTTCAAAAAATCTACCTTGTATACTTATTGAAGACAAATGCGAATTTTATATCAGGTTTCTTCAAAATTAAATATTATTTAAATTTTTTACACAGTTTTCAGTAAATCTAAGATAAAATAACGTGACTCAAATGACTTGGTTTTCAGTATGGGTCGTTTTGTCATTTGACTTCCAATAAGACCACCTTTTGTGAACAAAACTTATAATCATATGCTGTTGTTAATAATTAATTGTACTACTAACTTTGTTGTAAGTTTAATTGTGCATAATAAAGAGTTCATTCATTCATTCATTCATTTCATAGTGCTTAACAATCAAAAGTCATTTTAATTACAGTATTTTCAAGTTATAATCTTTTATTATGTCGAACTCTTTCTAAAAAATTTTAATAATGAAAGGAACCTATGTAAGCTGAAAAAAAATATGTCAATAATACCAATATGAATGACTGACTGACTTCAGGACTGTATCCCCAAGTTTGTCGAATATTCGGCCATTGATATTACTAGACTATTTCACTGGTAAGTAATGGGATCATCACATCCCTGTTTGTACGTGTATTAATCATACTTGCTTTAACAGGATACTAAAAACGACTTACCTCTGACCATTCAGTAAATAACCATCCTCCAGCAGCAGTAAAACTATACGATGGTCCAAGGGAGTTAGCTTCATTATTGGACAAATTAGCTGCTAAAGAAATTACAGGTCCTTCTTTAAAAGTATCAACGTTTTCTACTGGTCTTACTTGACGTCTTGCATCGAGTCTTGGAGAGTTCCCTGTGATAACAGTTCCATCACAGTTTGGTATGGCACAAACTTCGCTACTTGGAGGCATTGGTAGGGGACACTTTTGATCACTTATCTAAAACAAAGGTGTTGTTTAAAACTTACAATGGAGCAGCTTCATGAGCAGATGATTATTTCAATATTTTTAAGAAAGTATTTTTACTAATTGCAGATTATTATTTAAATATTTTTAAGAAACTATTTTAAATAAAAGCAGATAATTATTTAATTATGTTAATGGAATTATTTTAATAGTAATTTATTATACTCGTAGTAGTCCTTCGTCGCTAATTTAAGACATAAGACATGTGATCTACCGATAGTTTTAGTACACTTTGACTGATTAAATATCGTCTTTTAAATAAAATGAATCCCTATTTCCCTTGGTCATTGCATACCGCCTGAATGGGTTGACCCATTTTGATAATTATTTTTTTATTATGTCAATTATTGTCAGGAAAACGATAATGTATACAAAATCTGATATTTACAGTTAGGGCAGGATTATGCCTGTCTGCTCTGCCAGTTAAAGGTTCCATATAATTTAGTTTAATTAGTTTTAATGAATGGTTTTGGTAATAAAAGTAATGGCTGAAATGACTCAAACATTTCATAAATATAAGTAAATAGTTGACCTGGCGAACTAGTATCGCTTTAAATTAACACCTACTATCAGTTTGTATTTTCCCACCAACTTTCCCGGTTTTTCTTTTCACAAGAACCTTATCCTGACTATAACTGACACGACAAAAAAAGAATTAGCAAAATCGGTCCTTTCATTCAGGCTTGATGCGGTGACCACGCAAAATGGGGATTCATTTTTTTTAATATTATTTATAGATTATATTCCTACCTTTGTTATTCCTCGGGCATGATCCTGTACGCAACCAACCACTCTAGTTCTATGCGCTGGCCCACATACAGGACATGGTCCCCAAGCGGCTGCTCGCCAACGCGGGGGACAAGGCGTTGCTCCACAACGTCTCCTTCTAGACGGAGGTGGAGCCCCTGAGCAATGAGCTGGAGAAACCTCACGATCTTCTTTCCCATTCACTTCAATACACTTAAATTTTCCGATTTGAAGACCACCACCACAAGTTCTTGAACATTGTGTATACGTCAGGATTTTCCAAGTGAATTTCCTATCATTGACCACATTGTCCATATGATAATCAGATTCTAATGAGTTGAAATCTGGCTGCTTGGATAAAGACGGTTCTGATTTATCCAAGGTTCGTGTATGTGCCTCAGCATTATGATGTCGATGATGTCTTTGGATTGGATGATGTTGTGCATTAGTATTTACTAGTGGTATATCGTTACTTGGCTCATCTATCAACGATGAATCAGTTAAATATTCATATTTGATATTCGGATTAGGTTGCGTGTAAAGGACCTGCAAAATGGGTTTTATTATTTATTTTAGCACTAAATAGAGATTAGAAATGTAGTAGTTATTCAAATTCAAAGATTTAGACCAATTTCTAGACGAAAAGAAATAAGCCTGGTCCTCTCCTTTCAAGCTGAGATACAGCAATAGTGATGATATAATATAATTTACATATTATTATGAACGAAATTTTAGAGCACTATATTTTTTTGTTTTAATTCATCTACTTTATTTTACTTTTTCCCGTTTTAGGAAATAGTTTTGTCCAAGTGATTGTGCCTAAAATGGACAAAATAATTTCAGGAATAATTTAGAAGCGTGCCTAAATGGTAAATATTAATAAAAATTCTTTACAGTTTAACATGACAACCTATTTGAAACTCACCATTATATCAATCGCATGGTGTATTGGTCCCATAGTAAAAATATTATCGAGTCCAGCATTTCGAGTGTAAGTAAAACGGGCGCCGGCTGCATCGTAAGTGCCTGGAGCGCTCACAGCAAATTCACCATTCACAATATATGAACCGTTGGAGACCCTCAGAGCTAAAAAGAACAAACATTCAAAAGTGGTATTTATGCTATGAGTCTATTAAATCTATAATAGATATTCGATGGGAAGAGTGAAACTTTGTTGATGTTAAATTGCAAGTATGAAATTAAGATGATTTAATTCAAAAATCCATTAGATCGAAATATATGTGATCAGGATTTTACGTGATTTTACATTAAAGTACAAGATTTTAAACTTTATACAAGAATTCATATATATCGCTCAGGTTAAGATACAAGCTATTACTAGAGAAAATTTGAAAAAAAACTAGGTAAAAATTGAAGGTAGCCTAAGAAACGAATCATGATTATGGATTATTTATGTGAATTATCCTTCTTGGACAATGTAAATATGGTAAAAGTTACATAATTTAATATTTTCTTTGATCGCCTCTGTGGTCTAGCGGTTCAGTTGTTGGACTTGACTGGATGAGGTTGGATGAGGGTTCGAATCCCGGGTCAGGCAACAAAAAGAAAATTGGGTTTTTCAATTTTCTGAAAAAAAAGTGTTGCTCGGGATAGGACATGTGCCCGTTGGCGATAGGCTTGCCACCTATCACATTGTCGGACTTAGTATCTTCGGCTAGTCGTGGGTGCCCTGGTTGTGGCTCCGCCTATCTTTTCGGGGATATGGGCGTGAAGATACTTTTTTTTTTCTTTGATTAAACCGCGAAGGAGAGCCCTGCATACAAAATCATATCTGGTGTATATCTGGTGTACTACCACTTTTAGAAAAGAATTCAAGTAGCTGTACAAAATACGAGTATATATTGAATCAATATTTCCAGATCTGTTACAAGAAAAGTCTATTAAGTGACAATGGTAATCTGCTAAACCCTGTATATTACAGTTATAAATACATAAAAAAAAATTGCGTTAATAACAAAACGGAATTAATTTTACTATTGTGGACGGAACAAATAGTCAATTACTATCTTCAAATGAACGGCGCGTGCGTCATGCAAATAATTAACCACCAATTGTAAAGGCGGCTATCTCCATTTATCTCACAATTTGCGGCGTAGGCGCCTCTATTAAAGAGATGCGCCCGCTAACAACGCATGTGCAATTTCTATTAATCGATTCGGCATCGATCTTTGCGCCAGCGCTCTTCATCTCTCTATTAAGATCACCAGTGACCTACTATTGTTGAACCAAATCATTTCAATAAAAGTTGATAACTATTGTGCGTATGAATACTAAAGTTTCATTATTCGGCCTTGGTGGTAGACATCTGTTTATTGCTAATTTACTACTTAGTCCATCTGTTGACTGACCGCGTTTAATCAACCCTCTTTCGTCTTTATTTAATTTGGTTGATGTCTTTGACACCATATCAATGTTTGTTCTTTATTAATAAACTGCGTGTTGATTTCAAACGCAATGTGTGGTCAATGTAATTTGATTAGGTTTTCCTTTTTTTTGTCGCTGTGCTGTTCTGGTTTATACCCATTGTTGATTAAGTCTCAGATCAGAATACATTCAATATAAGTTTTTAGTTCATATACAAATAAAACTTTAGAGCTTTTTTTTATACAATTGAGTTATTACATTATTTTTAACTATGCTTGCGGCGTTGCCAGCGTGGTTAATGGCCCGATAGAAATATTTCCATGTGTTAATCCAAGTTACCCTCTTTGTGAGTGTCAATTTTCTTGAAAATCGGTTCAGAAGTTTTTGCGTGATGGGGTAACAAATAAACAAACAAACCTTCAAACTTTCGCATTAACATTAGAAGTAGGATTTAGAATGTTGAAGTTTACTTCAATAAATTGATATTTCATGATCCCGATAAAATAATAAATAACGACAACGTTTGAAATGTATGTAAATTAAGTTAGCCTGCCTTAACAATTAGTTTGGCTTGCATTTTAATATTTTTTAGTAAAAGTTACTACTAAATGTAGTTTTGTTGCTTTAAAACTATATTGTGTATTATTAATACTAAAACATATCAAAGCAAACATCCTAATGTAAAATAAGAAAAGTCTTTAATTATTTCAGAAACGTCAAAATTTTCTTAGCGCCTGCATCCGACACTGAAGCATAATGACTAATTTAACAAATAACATTGAAAATTGATAGTAAAACTAATTTCAGTGTAAACGAGTTCAAAATCAGGATTCAATTATAATGTGTCATAAGTCATTAGTAAGTCATGTCAGGGTAAAGCGGTGGCCTCATTACTCAAGCTCATGTAGTAAGATTTGGCAGCAACGAAGAAATACACGATACGCTAATTTCTTCATTATTATTTCATTTGTGCACTTTCTCTGAACTAAATTGTATAAAGTGCCACCAGCATTGACTAATTTCACTTAATATAAACACAAAATACAATAAATATGAAAAAACTTCGACAATCTTTTCACTCGATGGCATCAAGACTCAGAATTTTTTTTTAAATAAAATTGACATGATTGACAACACTTGACAATTGACTAACCCTATTTTTACTACTAAATCCAGCCTTACCGTGACTGTTGTAGGTATCTGGTACCTACCTACCAAGATGTCCTAAATGCAACTATGGAATTAACGAATATTCCACCTTTGAAAATAACAAAAAAACCTTTTTAAACCATCTTATAAATTTGAAATTATTTTAAAATGTTGAAGTTCACAATATCCTTGCAATTTAATATCTACAGAAACTAAGTAAAAGTTACACTTTAAGAAAAAGTGAGACTTATACTTAGACACAGTATTTTTAATTCTTTAAATTTAATTAGATTAAGTAGCATGAAAGTTACTTAATATTAATTTGGCTAGATCGCATAATAAAATACTACGTATGATAAGATAATACAGAAATGAAAGATACAGAATGGAAGAGAAATATAGTAATAAAAGATAAAGATAAAAAACTTTGAACTAACCAATATAATTTTCACTGGAAACGATTTCGGAGACGTTAAGTCTGCATGCGCCACTCGGAACTGTCGTCACATAGGAGTACCCGAGTGGTAGTCGGGGCTGGGAGAATAGTCCAGATACAAGCCGTCTCCCACATCGGAATTCACGAGCACTGTTCGAAGCTAGGACTCCTTCACGTCCAACTATCTGTAACAAAATGCATCTACGTGAATATTTAGTGTTAAAAAGTGGTTAAAAACACGTTTCTTTCAATACACAAAAATACGAAATTTGTTTTTGGCTTATAAGCTTTCCAATTATTTTAAAAAAGTGTTTAGCTTTTAAATAAGAATGATAGCCGGCCAAAATAGTAGAAATTCAAATTAACTTAACTATGGATTTTCAGCTAATTAAATATTATTTTTTCACAGAACATCCTTTATAATATTATAAAAGCAAAGGTCTGTCTGTTTGTCTGCTGATCTTTTACGGCTAAACCGCTGAACTGATTTTGATAAAGTTTGTATCTTCACACCCATATCCCCGAAGAGGTAGGCAGAGGCACAACCAGGGCACCAACGACTAGCCGAAGACACTAAGTCCCACAATGTGATACGTGGCAAGCCTATCGCCAACCGGGCACATATCCTATCCCGAGCAACATTTTTTTTATTAGAAAATTGGAAAAACCCAATTTTCTTTTTGTTGTCCGACCCGGGATTCGAACCCGGGACCTCATGCAGTCGAGTCCAACTACTGAACCGCTAGACCACAGAGGCGATAGAGGGGATAAAGTTTGGTAAGTATATAGCTAAGGCATTCAAACGTAGGCATTTTTTAAAAATCAACCACCAAGTAACTATAATAGGAAATGAAAATTGGTAATAAAATCGTAACTATTCTATGATGACAAAATCGGGGCGGACGGCTAGTAATAAATAAACGGATCTTTAAATATTTAGTACTGTTTCACAAAACGCTTTTATGGAAACGAGAAAAAATTGGACTCAGTTTTTTCATTTTTAATGAATTTTGTGTACCAATTGAGTAAAACTAGTAAATTTTGGTTTAATTTTATTTTTAATTTCGTTTACAGTGTTATTGAGTGAGTACAAGTGAGTATTTATGAAGTAATTAGTGCCGGATTCCGCCAAACCTTACTCGATGAGATCAGGAGGATGAGGTCAGGATCATACCGCTTTACCTAAGACCTTGACATTACTGTTTATATTCGTATTACGAAGACTTATGACTATTTTGAATTATCATTTAAACCCGACTTAAGGAAATCAGATGATATTAAGTTGACGCAATAATGTTATGTTATGTTATGTTAAAAATATTAAATTAAATTTAAATTAAACCAAAAAACGCTTAACAAACGCTCATGTTAAAAATAAAAAAAAAACTTGAAAAAACTATGACATCCATTTCTATCATCCAAAACTGCCTTTATATGAAGGTTTAGGTAATTACTTTTATACTTTTTCTTATTCTCATTATCTGACTATTGTTTACTTGATTAAAGTAGCTTACAATTCTGATATTAGTATCACCAATGTTTATAAGTAAAATAGTAAATAAACTAATGACTATTTTTTTTATTTTTTTTTTGACAGTAGAGTTAGTATTTGCCATTAGTCAAGATAAAATATGTATCAAGTTACCCGTTTTAACAAAATTGAGTTTAAACTATTTTATTAATTATAAATCGTCGAAGAGTTACTGATATCTTCATACATATTTACTTGTGCACTAACTTCAACAAAATTAACTAATTTTACTCATAACATATACGAATTTCAATAATTACGAAAAAACTACAACCATTTTTTTCAAGTTGGCGCCAAAACTCCTAAAATAGCTTCACAACATATTGCTAAACACAAAACCTGAATTAAAATAACAAACAGTAAGTGTTAAATGTTGGAATAGAAAATAATGGGTTTATTTAAGGTAATATTAAATTAGTCACGATGTTACCGTGTTGGGTTGATTTACGTCCAGAATACAAGTAAGGTACGGATTACCATGTCAGCTCATTTCACGGATGTCGCTGGAGAGCCGACGGGGAAGATGTAGACGTTTCCATAATTATAGTGATAAAACATTCTGCATTACATTTCATGTTAAGTCTTAGAATGTGGGCTTTGACTTGACTGTGGCATCCTTGGTTATTATTTTCTTTCATTTTATTATTTTATTTAATCGCCTATGTCGTCTAGCGGTTCAGTTGTCGGACTTGATTGCATGAGGTCCCGGGTTCGATGGGTCGGGCAACAAAAAGAAAATTGGGTTTTTCCAATTTTCAAATAAAAAAAAAGTTGCTCTGGATTGGATATGTTATGTATTGCCCGGTTGGCGATAGGCTTGCCAGCTTTACGGTGTAGCACAGCGTATTACTTTTTGAGAAGGTAAAGGATAACCGTGGTGTGTAGATACCACAGATTTGATCGTGGTGTAAATCTTTGAGCTACCCTACTCTCTGGAACGGAGCTTGGCACTGTCATCGTGGCGACAGGGATAGGTAAGAAACAGGTTTTAGCATAATTTTCAAAACTGTCCATGTTCTTAATAATATTTTATGTTTTTAGTATGTTTGTGAGGCGATTGCTTCGCAATTTCCCGCCTGATGTTCAGGGTCCCTTCGGTAAAATACGGCCTATTCTTTGACCTTGACCTTTTTGTCAGATATCTCATAAGAGACCAGCGTAGGTATTGTTACCAACAAGATTACTGATGCTGAGTGCTGTGCAGCAACGCGTCCCAAGGACCTACCACCTCACTTATTTTTACCATAGTAATGACACTATCATTTTCCGGCCCGGGCGGTATGGTAGCCGGTAGACTTGGTCAGTAGATCTAATAGCCCGGACACAGGACACTAACTAACACACCTTTATCATCTGTGGTTTCTCTACACTAGGCCACGGTTGCTTCTTCAGATGAAGAGAGTCGTGTTCTCTATCTTATCACATAAAAGAACATTAAGCAAATCCGATCCGCAATTTTTACCGAACACTATCGTTATTTGCACTGCTTAGTACATTTGAAATAAAAAAAATACCAAAAATACATATTTTTAAATATTTTCCACATGCAAACATTAAATAGTTTTTACTATTATATGATATTTTCATTATCTATTCTTAAATGGCACACTTAGTATTACAACTTATGTGGAAGCTATCGACCCAACCAACCCATTGTGCCAAATGCCTCTGCCATTATCAAGTACTTAATGGCATGGGATACTTTCTACTGAATACGTTTAAAAACAAAGCATATGGCTTCATTTCGTAACATTAATGACGTTAATGCGACTAAAACATTAGACAGTAATGCCTATTTTATGGGCTTTAGCAGATAACAGCTTCTAAATCTACATTGGAGTCACAGTAATGTATGCGAAAGAATTTATTATGTGCTATTAGTGCTTTAGTATGTTTTGTGGGACAGTGAGAAAAAATATTACTAGTGTTCACTCAATTGTTGAAATTGTACAAACAAAAACATGAAGTTTCGTATTTGGTTACTGCAAAATATTCATCTTCTTTCAAAAACCATACACTTTTAGTGGACTAGCTGTCTTGCTAGCTGCTTCGAACTTCGTTCCAAAACTTAAAGTGTTGTTTTTCCTAGTTTCCTCACAGGCATTCCTTTTTACTTATCTTTTTTTACCTTCCCTGGACTACCATAAATAATTGAAAATAAAAATTAGTCAAATCGGTCAAGCTGTTGTTAAGTTTTAACGAGATTAACAAACAGCAATTGATTTTTATGTATATTAAACACAAACAAAGCTTTAACTTCACCTAATAGCGCAAATATTTTATACTATGACTTATTTTAATGTATCACAGGCTGAAGTGATGTAAGGTCATTAATAAATACCAGAATACCAGTTCCATGGAACAATATTTTACAACCAGGAGCATTATACGCCCCCATAGAACCCACGCATAATTGTTTACTTGGTCAAAATCACCTCGTAGTTAAATGTCTAATATACGAGTGTTGTCCATTCATTTATACCTTAAAAGGGGCGACGTAGAGACTAGTATAGCACTGTATTTTGAATAATAAAAATTAAACAAACTGTCTACAATTTGAATCCTATCAATAACACGCTGATAAGTCATTCACGTGTAACATGTTATATGTTGGATGTCAATGTTAAACATTATCTTTTTTTTTCTGGTAAGACGGAACGTGTTTTTTGCCGTTGGCCGTTATACACTCATACATAGGAATAATAATTATATAGATACCGATATAAATTTGGTTTGACACTTAGACCCAGACTTATAGTATCTGCTGGGAGTTAAAACTGAGAATTGTACTAGCTTTTGGCTAGTATACTGACCTCCCGAAACAAAGGCGTACAAAGCATAAAATTTATTAGATATTTGTTTTGAAATAAAAGTTGTAAGACTTTGATGAAAGTAGAAAGTTAAATGGAATTCAATGGTCTAAATGCGTATATTAAATGTGGTCAATATAAAAACAAATCCATATTATAATATTTTAAAGTTATAGTAAAACATTAATAAAGCAATAACTTCTCACCTTAAGGTAGAAGCTAATTTTTTTGACATAAAACATTTTTGGGAATGCGGTGTATATTTATATTTATAAATCTCCATAATAAATCACTATCATGATAACGCTAGACTATCCGCTTATGTCGGCATATATTGTTTCCCCATTAAGTCTGAATCATTCGCATTCTTTCGCTTTAAATACTGCTGCTGTTGATAAAAAAACAACAAATTTTAATAGATTTTAAATACTTTTAGACTATTCGTGGAACCAATAAAAGATAAAAAGGTTGAATAAAGACATTAATTATATAATTTCAATCGGTAAACAGTAATTTAATCTTACATTTTCAACTGCCATTTTACGTATAATCTAAAATATTTTAATTATGACTTTATAGTCAAGTATTTATTTCTATTTGATCTTAGAATTATGATATTAAATGAAAACAAAAATTACGGGGGACAGTAAGGGATTGATAATAATGGAATTTCTCAAAATGGAATTCTCTGAGAAGATATCATAAGTAATGTACCTTTTGTGGAAGAGTGATTCAGCATCTTTAGCTAAGTTTGATTCCACTTTCAAACATTTGTCACTTTCTACCAGGTGAGGTGATCATAATCCAACTATAGACAGTAATACCAAAAAAGCTTTAAAATTTCTAAAAGTTTTAAAAGTAAACACTGAATTAAAACTATTTTTTATTTTTTTTAGGTTTTAAGCAACGAAAATCAAATTGAGTATAATGTTTCTCGTGTGAAACCATACAGACAAAAAAAACGTAGTTGAATTAAAAAGTAACAAACTATCCCAATTATAACTTACTTCAATAGCGATTTTCAGTTATTGTAATAATTTCTGACTGATTAGTATTCTTGAATTTTCTTACTTTTTAGTTCCCAATTATATTATTACCCAAATTGGTCTACGTCCTCTGTTTAGAATAGACCATCTGTCTATGGTGTATCTAGGCCACGGTTGTCTTTAACCACCAAAAGAGCCTTTTGTTAGCTTTCTGTTTTATGACATAAGAACTCGCTCATAATTTACTCAATGTTTTCTACCGCATCTATCATAGGGAATGTTCCGAGGAGTTGTTTGGTTTAATTCCAGCCGCTGATTTCCACCTTCGGACTTCGCGACAGAGTTTAAAGTATCATGCCCATCATCTTGACGCGTGGCGATCTACAACTGTGCGATTCCGAAGACATTTTTACCTCGCACAACACGATTGTGGAATCAGTTACCGAGAGCGGTATTCTCAAACAATTATGACTTAGGTACCTTCAATAAAAGAGCATACTCATTCTTTAAAGGTCGGCAACGCATCTGTGATACTCCTGGTGTTGCTGATTTTCGTAGGCGGCGGTGATCACTTTCCATCAGGTAAACGACTTGCTCGTTTGACTCCTCTTGTATAAAATAAACTTTCTGAGCTGTAATGTGACGTCATAATGAATACTTGTAACGTTCATTATATTTATTTAGAAATATCTTCAAGTAGAGAGTTCCAATATTTGCGCGTTCGAATATTAAAACAGAAACTGGTTTTGACTAGGTGGTAGAGTTTCGCAGGACAAGTTGGTAGAGTTTCGCAGCGACTGACCCGGATTGGTACCACCGCCTTACCTATTCCTGCCGCCATAACGTCATGACGTGTTCCGGTTTGGACGGTAAGGTAGCCGGTAAAGCTACTTTTGCTCGAGGCCTAACATCCCGGCTTCAGGTTGGCAACGCATCATTACCCGCTTTGGTGTCTCTAGATGGCGTGGCGTTACTATCAGGAAATCCGTCTATTTTTTTGCCTTCCAATACCATAAAAAAATAAAAAAAATGTAATTATACTATTTGTATTTATGTATGTAGAATGACTATATTTATAGAATACGTATTTTTCGTGTAACATTTTGATATAATATGCTAAGTATTTTTCTTCGTATATATGTATTTGATTATGCTACCTAAAATTAGGTTTAAATGTGTTTGCAAATGTTTAGTAATTGTTTTTTTTTCATTGCACTCCATTTAATTATTCTTTCTAATAAAGTTAGGTTGACTGGTAGAGAATGCCAGGTAGCATTAAGTCCACCATTGTACACTAAATGCATGAATTTTTTTTAAAAAAGAAACGTTTTATTTTCTAATTAGACCAGGTGAGAGATTGTTCCGACTGTTTACAATGAAAACTTTACTGTAGAGACTATTCGATCTTCTATTTACTTTATAAAAAAATGAGCGTGGAAACTTTTTTCCAGGAAATTTTCACACAAAATAGTTTCCATCTACATTTTGTTCCACGTGATTTAAATTATGAATAGCGGAAGGTTGGGAAGCTAATTTTCACAGGTAGAGAACCCCAAGTGTGCTGAAGTTTTAAATATTCACAAATACAAAACGTTTGCGCAAATTGCGGACAGCTGGCTTATTTCTCGTCTGGAGACATTTCTGGAATACATCACTGTGATGGTTTTATGATGATTTAAACATGTCGAATGGAATGCCGTGTTTTCTTTTATTTATTACAACTTTATTTTACACCAAACAAATTAGCTTTTATAAAAAGCGAAGGCGAAGCGCCTATTGGAGTTATATGAAACCGAAAAGGATAGTAATAAAAATAAGGAGGCTATATTTTCGACTCTAATAGGTCTCTGTGTAGGTATATTAATCGATTTCAGTCATTTCTGAATCGCTTTTAAGAAATACTTTAATTTAAAAGAGTGTACATTCAACGTGTTAGCATTGCCAGCAAGTCTGAATCTGATGATGGTATCCCAGGAAATCGAGGAAAAAAAAATCATTTTTTTTATATTAAGATAATATAATAATGAAATAGAAGTTGTTTTTTTTTGCAGTCTTACTGCGCTTGAACTGTTTCATAAGAAATAGTACTTACGCCCATATCAACAAGGAGGTAGGCAGAGGGACAACTAGGCCACCACCTGGTTAGCCAAAGACACTGATGCCCGATTTCACCAAGAGCCCCTACACTAAGGGACTATTTCACATTGAAATAGTTCCATTAATAACATCAAGAGGTCCCCTTAAGTATAGGGGTTCTTGGTGAAATTGGACATGACTCTCACAGTGTAATAGATGGCAAACCTATCGCCAACCGGGCAGATATCTGGTTACGGGCAACGTTGTTTATTTAACAAAATCAATAAAACACGGTTTATTTTTTAATACACTAACCGGGACCTCATGAAGACAAGTCCAACACTGAACTGCTAAACTATAGAGGCTTCTATTTATTATATACATTCTGCATAATAGAGTTGGACTAATTAGGTACCTTCACCTAATCGTGGGTGCTCTGATTTTACCTCTGCGTACTTCTCTCTTCGGGGATAACAGAGTGAAGATAATAATTGGTTTCCTCTACGTGTAGATCCTCTACGTGTAGAAGTATAGCTTTTATAGAGATATTAATGACCCATAAGAAATTAAAATATTAATAAAAATAATAAACGTACCTGAATAAGACCAACAAATTTAGTCTTATCCCAAACCATAGAGGCGTCTATTTATTATATGTATACATTCTGAATAATAGAGTAGGACTAATTAGGTACCTTTACCTAATCGTGGGTGGTCTGATTGTACCTTTGCATACTTCTCTCTTCGGGGATAACGGAGTGAAGATAATATTTGTCATATAATTGTTTTCGTCTACGTGTAGATCATCTACGTGTAGAAGTATAGCTTTTTTAGAGATATTAATGACCCGTAAGAAATCAAAATATTAATAAAAATAATAAACGTCCCTGAATAAGACCAACAAATTGAATCTAACCCCAAATTAAGCTTATATGCTTGTGTTATGGGTGTTAGTCAACGATTCTAATACATAGAAATACTTAAATAGATACCAGAATAAATTTAATAAACACCCGGACCCGGAAATGCAGGCATCTAAATGTTCATCGCATAAATGCCTGCCCCCGTCGGGAATCGAACCCGAGCCTCGCGGTTGGTCGGTTTAGTTGGGCGTGTACGGTAGCCACTCGACCAACGAGGCGGTCAAGGTCAGGATTGTGTGCATTAAAGACTTGCACGAGGAAATTTACCCTCTAAAACAAAAAAACAAAAAACGCTTTTGTATTAGTGGTCAAAACAAGTAAGAAGGTGGCACGACTATAAAATCGTTCAATTTTGGATTCTTTAGAAGAAAACATGTAATAAACGAAATATTTGGTGACGTCAATGCAAGCCTAGAAAATACTCAACAAGCTTTTATTGTCATAGAAGACCGCGATAAATAAAATAAAATTACTACAATAAGCATTGTTTGTTGCCAAATCATCTAAATTTCCCACTTAATATCGTACATTTTTTAAAGAAATGTCACACAAAATATATTTATTAGTAACTTTCAAATTATCAAAGCTTCTGAATCCCATATCATTAGATGTCAACACAATGACAAATGTAATGTGAGCAAGAAATTGATGAAGCCTAAAATTCAGGTCGACTGAACAAATGAATCAGATAAGTAGGTCTAAATTAGCTATTGAGTCTGGGACAACACAAGAAACAAAGGTAAAACCGGTGCGACGAATCACTACGCAAATACCACATGCAGTAACTGGGTCGCATCGTGTTGATCATATAATAATTGAAGCCATGTTATTAATAATACAAAAGATGCAATTGTTCTGTAAAACGGACAAGGTCAGGTCAACGTAGAAAAAGGAATAAAATAAAACAGGTTTTCTTAATGTTATAACCTAGATAGAGAAAACAGTTCTTTTGATAGTAAGAGACAATCTTTGCCTATGAACGCCACTTGAAGGTAATTGATAATATTTAAGTATGGACGCCGTAGGTTTTACTGACCAGATCTTATCCCACGTGTTCAAGACTACCACTGAAGTTGTGGTGGCATGAATTGGCTAGGTGAAGGTTTTAATCAAAGCGGGCTATTTTTGACTGGGGTTGTTATATTCCAATACTGAAAATAATGTCTTGGTAAGAATATACAGACCATGAGCGAGGAAAAGATTTGACTTGCCATCAAGTTAGTAACAAACGAAACAAATATGTCTATTCGTAGATCGAAGATGTTGATATGGCGTTAATAATTAAGGATTTAAAAAGAAATATGAATTGTCAATGAAATATGAGTTGTTAACCATTATCACTTTTGCTGCTTATTTTTTAGCAAAATTTAGTTTTCTTTTTAAGGTTCTTGTATATTTTTTTAAATACATTGGGTTTAAATTAGTGAACATTCTTAGGCCATTTTTAATGAAATTATTTTTTTGAAGTGAAAACTTCTATAGCGGCGTTGCGCACATTTTTTGGAATGGGTAAAACTTCTAAACTCGCGTCAGGACACGTGATCTGATCGAAAATTCGTAAGACGGCGCAGGACGCTTGTATAATAATGCTTTCATACTGTTAAATAAAGTAATTCGTGGAAAATTATTCCCAAATTATTCCAAAATATCAAACATGCACAACGTTAATATTCAAGTTTTCACTTCTGCCGGCACTCCCGGAGTGCAAACCGTTTTTTTTACTTTTTGAATCGCATGAAAACCTATACACACTGGTTTCTTTGTTTCATTAAATAACTGTAAATGTATAATCATAAGTGGATATACCAATGAGAATTATTCCTAAATTAATCCTAAATGTGTTAATCATACAAAATAAACAGACATTCGTGAGTAACTAATTTAAAGTTTGCACATGCGTACGTGATATCCTCTTGCGAAACACAAACAAATCTAGCTGAGAGATGGCGCCAACATTATTTCAATAATGAGAAAAGTTTTCAAAGTACAATTTATTATTATAAAAGTATAGTTCTATAGATAAATACTTTAGTATGTCAATACGATAGTCTACTTGCATTTTTGAAGTATAACTTTTTATAGACGTATGAGAGTTTATTTACCTCTGTTACGCTTTGTGTATAATACCTTTCTCTTTCTCCCTAACTCCACCCCGCCAAAGCATAGTATATACTTATATACTCACGAATTAGGTCGATTCTACACTAGCCGAAGGAACTTCGTTCCTACCTAGTCCCACGACAAAAGTTCCACGACACCACATTTATTATTATTTTCTAGCTACCCGGGCAAACTTTGTTTTTCCATCAGAGTATATAATATCACCTAGCAGAATGATATACTTTATTAAAAATTATCATATTTACTGCAAATACGAACAATTTTCATTAAAAATTAGAATTGCCATTTCAAAGGAGTTTAGCTACTGATACCGAGATTTTTGAGACCAAGTTCATATTAATGTCGATAATGTCAATACTAAATAAAATGAATAGAGAAATACTAAAACATTTGAGAAGTAATATTGAAGGTTATAAAAACATTTGGACAAAGAATATTAACAAATCGTTACTAAACACTTATGGTTATTAAGAACTATAAAAAGCTGAGAAATTAGAATGTTACTAAATGAAATAATAAAAATACGACCTAATGATTTTATGGAAAATTTAAAAATAAAGGTAAGAATATTGAAAACCAGAATAAATTACACAAAATAAATAAAAAGGATTAAAACTAAAGCTGCGATAGAAAGAGACAGCAAAGCGTTGCAGACACAGTGTCACAGCGTATTTGAATAAGAAAGTACATTATAATTTTAAAAGATATTGACTGTAACCAAGACTGACATAACAAAGTTAGTTTTTCTAAATGTAATTTAAAACGGAACCCTAAAGAAAAAAAAATCTTCCATAAAACAATACTCGCTAAATGGTTTATAGGCACAGCGGCATTTGACGATATGTTGATTTCCCGGTACTAAAAATGAACTAACAATTTCAATGCCAAACTTTATGACCGGCAAATGAGGTAACACGTATAAATGTGTTCCGCATGTATAGATATTCGTTTTTAAATACGCCAAATCTTAGTTTGCGAATTTTTGTTACTTGATGAATTGCCATAATTATGTATATTCTTATACAAACTTCCACTACACGAATTATCTGCATATTTAATTCTCTGTTGGGCTAAATGTTGACTAGTGGAAACCGCCAATATGTATGAAGATTACTCGTCTACTGAGCCACAGAGGATGCAAGAAATTAAGAGATTTTTTTTCTATCGTTGGTCGACCAATGTGAACGGTGTAACGTTTTATAGTATCACAGAAAAGCTTTTGCAGGGCTACGTTGCATTGTAAATTTTGACAAAAAAAGAATTGTCCTAAATCATAAATTCAAGCATCTAGTATTTTCTATTTTTAACGGAATCTAAAAAGAAGGAGGTTCTCAATGCGTTGCATGTTTTTGGGTATTTGTTACTCCGTATATAATAATGAATTTTGAGGATTTTTTGGGTAAAGCATAATTTAGAGATGGTATCTTATAAATGTAACCCAGATCACATTTTTTCTAGTACAATGTAGATTTTATTTATTTACTCAAATGATTTAGTTATGAAATTGGAGCAAGTGTATTGCAGACTGAGTTTGCTTTAATTATTCTCTGAATTTTTTAGATCTTACATTTAGCGGGTTTTGACTGAGGAAGATGTGCAGCCATACGAACAAGAGACTGAAGTCAACACCTGTTCACTCGTTGGAGATTGATCTTTTACGTGGAAAACAATATTACTGTTCCTTTTTTAATGACTGAAAAATATAACTCCAGATTCTTAAAGATAGATAACTATTCACGTAACGAATAAGTAGATACAATGAATGCAAATTGCAGTCTGCAAGACAAAAAATTGACAACACGATTAGACGCTATGATGTTGTAGGTAAAAGTAAGTATATTCACGCCCATATCCCCGAAGAGATAGGCTGAGGCACAACTAGTCGAAGTCACTAAGTCCCACAGTGTGGTAAATGGCAAGCCTATCGCCAACCGGGCACATGTTCAATCCCGAGCAACCTTTTTTTTTACTAGAAAATTGTAAAACCCCAATTTTATTTTTGTTGCAGTTGTGGATTCGTCTCTTTAAATAGTTTCGTCAGCTTCAGAACATTAAATAAAAAAATCGTAATAATGTTTAATAGCCAAATAAACTAAAATTTAAGGATGGTGTTAAATAATTTAAAAAATAAGATAACCTAAATAAACTCTAATATAAACTGTGGAATTCCCTTCCTACCGTGATTCGTGACAGCCTTTTACTTTTACTTTTAAGAAAACATTGAAGGAACATTACTTATCGTTGACACAATAACATACTCATATATTATCCTACTAAGATATTTTAATAATTATAATTGTACCTGTTTTTTTTTTACACACTTTTTTAGTATATTTTTATTTATTCGTTCTAAGTATCGCTATAGTTAATTGTTTTGTACACGATGCCTTCCATTTTATTTTCACAGCTTTTTTTTTTGGGTTGGCTGGAAGAAATTTCTTTAGTTAGAGATAAGCTCGCCTTTTATGCATTTTTAACTTCTCGTGTATTTTGTGTATTTTAATTTTTGTGTGCAATAAAGTGTTAAATAAATAAATAAATAAATAATCACAATTACCGTCTACTAACACGCAATTACATTATTATTTTTCAGACAAAGGCATTTTCTATGCTTGAATAAAATGTTACGTAATCTAATGATACTATCTGCGAGACTAAAATAAATATTGAAACTAAAAATGTACCACATTGAGCTGTCAGAAAATAAGCAAGATTTTACGACACACATTCATTTCGCACTCGAAACAGAAAGGCGTCTAAGGCCACGGCTATCTGTATTTCAGTCGCGAACTTGGGAAAGATTAAAATAGATATCTTAGACATGACCAAATACTACGGAGTACGGTTTTTTTATAACTAGTGGTCGACCGTTGGTCGAAATTTGACCATAATAAATTTTAATATCTTGTTGATAAGAACGCTAACTTCATTTCTCAAGACCAACTACTTTGTTTCTAAACTTTATAGAGCGCCATCTGTGATCTTTTATCGTTATCATCAATATATTTGTTAATAAATCTTAGTGTGGGTAATGTTTAATTTATTGATTTAATGTACTTTATAAGCGTTATTATTGAAAAAATATTAGCGTTCTGCACTTCTCCTACACATAAATTATAAGTGTGCCAAATTTTAAGCTCCTTCGTCCGCGCAATTTTAGTAAAAAGGGGTCCAAAGTTTCGGCATCACGTATTAGTATATAGATTTTAAAACTGTTATTTACTTGTACTTATAGGGACTAATCTGCGACATACTCGTACTTATGAGAACGAATGAAGTTATACAGCAACTAGTCAACAATACGTTGTTAGGTTTTGTAATGATCATGGTTACAGATTAGATTTCTTTAAAGGTGATAATCTTAATATGTATAAATTACGTGTCACGTAGTTTTTCCGCGATGAATTCCTAAAGTATTTAAAAGTTTTCAATCAAATTTGCATACCGTGTGTACTTTGATCCATCTTCCAACATGAAAGATAGGATAGCTTACTTCTCAATTTATTATCGAAAAATTACCATCCGAGCGAAGCCGGAACAGGCATCTATTTTATTATAATATATATTTTTACTTTTATCTAATCTGAATTAACTATTATAAGGACTGTTAAATAAGTTTAAAATTAATAACTGATGATTAATAAAAACTTCTTCAGATTAATTACTCGAACTTGTGTTGTACTTAAAAAAAATGCGGAGCGGTCTCCATAGACCCTCGGCCGAAAAGAAATGCCTTTTGCATTTTGGAAAACGATTGCTGTCATAATTAATGTGGTAAAATATCAAGATAACACAGTTAAATGAAAAAAAATCTAATGAAATATATTTATTTCTTTACAATGATTTAATGTTAAATTTACATTTGATATTTTCCATCGTCGGCGCTTGGTACAACTTCCAAGTATTCATATTTTTAAATGAAGAAGCACTTGTACTGCTTTATGTATCACTTATGATTTATTATTTTATAAATAGCCAACTGGTTTCGCTTATGACAGCTTACAAAATAATAAATTATAAGTGATACGTAAAACAGTACAAGTGTATCTTCATTTAAAAATATGAATGGTTAAAAGTTACATTTAAAATTACAGTACTGTTCATGGAATTAATAAATGAAATTATAATAGCAATAATAAAATAAGCACTGAAAACGAAAGTATAAGTTCATATACTACTACAGCAAGAAGTTTCGAAAGCTTTCAATCGCTCCCTTGCTGCTCCGTACTTAAACCTAAGCAATGATAAAGTGATAAGGAATTCCGAATTCGTTCTAAAAATCACCAAGATATAGACATACGTACCTATATAAATTTATGTTTCATCACACAATGTATGTCGAAAGCAAAACTAAATCATAAATCATCACCAGATGCTTTACCTTAGACCAATGAGATGATAGAAGAGTTTTGGCGCGATCGATAGAAAAGATGGTTGAACTTTTTTCATAATCATTGAATTTCGTGTTAATATTGAGTGAAAATAGTCAATTTTGGTGGCATTTTGTACAATTTTGTTCAGTAAAGGTGCACAAATGAAATAATCATGAAGAAATAAGCGTATCGTATATTTTCTTTTATTTGCCGCCAAATCTCATTACATGAGCTAGTGTAAAAAGGCCACCGCTTTACCCAAGAGCCTGACATGACTTACTGACGACTTATGGCTGATGACTAATTATAATTGATATAAAGTTTAATGCAAATTTCTATTTGACTAATGGCAAAATACTTACGAGATTGCCAAAACCTAAAGAAAGGAAGAGATGATGGAAAACAAACAAAACCCTATTTCTTTTAAAACATGAGGATATCACAGGGAGTTAGATTTTCATGTTCAATACATAAAGTAGATTTCTTTAATAACTTAAAAACATGTAAATAAACAAACATAAAGTACATCAAATTTTGTCGTGATTGATAGGGTAGGTACTTTTATTTATCTCAAGCAAACTTTAATCCATTTTGTTTCAAAAATATGTCACGCGAAACATTCACGATGAATGGGCAACCGTAATTCCGTAATTGAATAAAAAAATGCCATTTCCAGGTTTTATCACTTTTTCCTTTAATTTTGAGATATTTATTAAAATATTACATACGGAAATAGATCAGCCGTGAAACGCCTGAGCGATTTATTAGTATTTGAATTTCTCCTCATGGGAGACGATTAGATCTATGAATATGTTTAACCATGCAGCCTGCATGTTTATCAAGTTTATTATAATAGACTATGATGCCACTTCATAGTATTGTTCTAATGATATATGTAATGAACCTTTAAATATTTTTTTAAATAAAAATAATTTGAAATTGATGACTTATTCGTATAGATTATGAATAAATGTATACAAATGATTATTAACTAGCATATTATAATCAGCATAATTACGAATCTAAAACCTCGTGTACCTATCGTCTAGGTGTAAAAATTATCGGAGAGGTGTATTCGTAAAAGGCGAGCATATTATGCTTACCGTCACTAACACCATGACATCTGACTAGGTGGTTGAGTTTCGCAGCGACTCGCCTGGATTAGTACCACCGCCTTCATATGCCTGCCGCTATAGCGTCAATGCATGCCGTTGGCGTGTTCCGGTTCGGAGGATAAGGTAGCTAAACTAACTTTTGCTCAAGGTCTAACATCCCAACCTTAGGTTGGCAACGCACCATTACCAGCTTTGTTGTCTCTAGGCGGCGTGAATTTTTTACCATCAGGAAATCCGTCTGCTTTTTTGCCTCCCAATACTATAAAAAAAATGTAATTATACTAAGTATCTATCGCCTCTGTGGTCTAGCGGTTCAGTTGTTGGACTTGACTGCATGAGGTCCCGGGTTCGAATCCCGGGTCGGGCAACAAAAATGAAATTGGGTTTTTCCAATTTTCTAATAAAAAATGTAGTATCTTCGGCTAGTCGTGGGTGCCCTTGTTGTGCCTCTGCCTACCTCTTCGGGGATATGGGCGTGAAGATACTTTTTTTTTATAAGTATAGAAATATGCTGTTGTCATCAGAATATTAAAAATATTTAGTTTCCACTACAGGAAGTCCAATTCGAGGTAGCAGGTTAAGAATAATTTCATAACCCGTTACCAGTACCACCTTATATAATATTACTTAATAAATGTTGCCAGCCTAATCGCTCGGAGTTTGTTTAGCGCTCGACACGTCAAATTTACGCATCATTCGGCCTTCGAATGCTTTTATTAAATATTGTTTACTTGCAAATATTATCGGCTTTGCAAAAGTGTAAAATTTTTAAACGAAGATGGTATTTAACCAATTATGATAGAACGTAACCTACGCTCTGAAAGGTCCAAGTTCGGACCTGTGAAACTAGATCCATGGCCGTTTATTACTTTATATACAAACAACATCCTAATTTACATTTTCGATTGACATTTGTGATTAAAAATTTTAAAGAATTTATTTTAAATTTTAAAATGTATACAACTAATTAAATAACCATCTATATATATAAAAATCAATTGCTGTTCGTTAGTCTCGCTAAAAATCGAAGACGGCTGAATTTTGGTTTTTAATTAATTATTCAAGTCCAGGGAAGGTTTAAAATATAATAAAAAGTGAAACACTGCGAGAAAACTAGGCAAAACAAAATTTTAATTTTTCTCATACAAACTGAACGGGTGGAACGAAGTTCGCCGGGACAGCTAGTTTTTAATAAATATTTAAAAAAATTGCACACCATGTTATGGTAGAAAATGTTGAAGTACTTAAATACTTTTATCACAACTTTTTAACATACATATTCCGAAAATAAGTATTTTTCATGCG
>NJDC01005916.1:0-11711 GCA_002245475.1 Calephelis virginiensis | reverse complement strand
CATCTGTCATTCTTTCCACATGACCGAACCAGCTGAGCATGCCCTTTCGCATTTTAACACACTTTCTTTCAATCCCACTATTTCTCGGATCTCACTAATACGAATGCGGTAGTGCTCTCATTTCGACCGCATTTATCCTATTCATGCTCTTTCTGACATACCCAACTCTCGCTTCCGTACAATAACGTTGGGATAAGCATAGAATTATGCAAAGCGAGTCTAGCTTTTTGACTCAAAACCTCGCTTTGGAAAAGCTTACCCAACGCTCCATTCACACTATTCTCTACACTCACTCTCCTCTCTACATCCGCGGTGTACCTTCCATCCCTGCTAAAAACACAACCAAGATATACAATTTAATTCACTTGTTCCAGCACTACATCATCTACCGAAACTCTTACATCCATTCTGGCTACCTCTCTTTCAAACACCATTATTTTGGTTTTCATCGCATTCAAATGTTTCACCTTTCTTTACAATCTGCTTCCATAACTATGAACAGTGTTTGCAGCTCAGATGGTGTAGAGCGAAAAAGTACAGCATCATCTGCATAAAGCAGGCAGTTCACCACTTGGTCACCCATACGCATTCCCACATTCAATGATCTTAACCTTTGAAGACATTTGTCCAAATATAAGATAAAGAAGCGTGCTGACAACACACAACCCTGCTTAACGCCAATATCAACATCAAACCAAGGCGATATGTTGCCATCCACCCGCACTCATGCTTTACAGTCTAAATACATTGACTGCACCACACGCAGCAGGGACCCGACTATCCCATAATCTGGCAAAATGTCCCAAAGTTCCTTACGTACAACCCTATCAAACGCTTTTTCTAGATCCACAAAACCTCAGAAAACCCTCTGACCCACAGCCAGATGCTTCTTCTCTACAATGTTGCGGAGCGAAAATACCTGATCCGTACATCCTCTTCCAGACCTGAAACCGCCTTGAGCCTCCCACAATGTTCCATCAGACATCCCTTGCATCCTCCTTTCAACTATGTTTCCATACACTTTTGATCCTAAGCTGATCAAACTAATGGCCTTGTAACTTGTACAGTCCATGCGTGAACCCTCGCCTTTATACAAGGGCACGATGACCGCACGTCGCCAGTCTTCAGGTACTCTACCGGTCTTCCAACATTTGTTACAAAGAACCCACAAAGAGTCCCGGACGGCAGGACCACCAAGTTTGATCATCTCAGCTAAAACCATATCTACTCCCGCAGCCTTACCATATTTCATACTTCTTATCGCCCATTCAACTTCTTCCATCATAATGCCGTCAGATGCCTCCACTATTTCCGAGTCATTTGAGTACTCGGACCCAGTGGCAGTAACTTAGGCACATTCATACATATCTCCATAAAATTCACCCCACCGTTTTAACACGTCATGCGTCCTTGCAAGAATATCACCACTCTTAGACTTAATTCTATTCATTCCGAAGGCAGACGAACAACTCCGAGACTTCACCTCCCTCCAAAAGAGTTTGGTGTTCATCTCGAAGTTGTTAGCCAACCTCTCTTCTAGTTTCATACTTTCCCTTTCGCGTTTCTCTTTTACTAAGTGTTTGGTGATATTCTTGTAACAACGGTACATTTCATTCTTCAAATTACTAATATTTACGATTAGAGTTTTTAACCGTCTAGAACTTCTATTAGCTTAATGAAAATAGACGCCATTTTAGACTAAGCTTTATGCTTTACGCGTTTAGACGGCACTAAAATAAATAATATATATTATAAAATAATAATAATAAATATAAATAAATAATAATAAATATAAAAATGAATTCCCATTTCGAGTAGTCAATCGCATCACACTTAAACGGATAGACCAATTTTGCCAATTCTTTTCTGTTATGTTACTTATTGTCAGGACAAAGCTATTATAAAAAGAAAAACGAGCATAATTGCAGGGAAAATGAAGAAAACAATACTTTTATTTTCCATAGGTAGAAATTTGTGTCAAGGGATACAAAATTTGCCGGAATGGCTAGTGTACTGACCGCTTGAATTACAAAAAAATGTCTTGTTGAAAACATTTAAAAAAAATTGTAGGCGATATTCATGACGAAATCATTATTTTCCCAACGCAATAGTAGATGGAATATTTTTTAATACGATTGTATAATGTATATAGTGTATATGTAGTATATAATTTTATCTTTTATTTTTTATCACCTTTTTTCTGTTTTATGTAACATGTAAGATATTTTTTATCAAAGATAAACTCGTCTTTATACAATACACATTATTTAATTGTGTCTCTTATTTGAAGTTATGTATGTGTACTTATTTATACACTTTGTTTCAAAAACTATTAACCGCTCTAATACTTAGGAATTCTCTTCCTATAGAAGTCAGGAAAACCCCTAATATCAATGTGTTTTAAAATATGGTTAAACGTCATATTCTACGTCAATCTGACACGGTTCAAGTTATTCTATTTATTTTTTCTGCGTCTTAATTTTTTTTATTCCAATTAATATTTTATGTGCTTCGTTTATTTCTTTAACAAAAGAACAAACAAACATTTCTTTGGTTATATCTCCTTAACATAAGGTTGTCTGGAAGAGATGACTGTTTTGGCGATAAGGACGCCTTTGTGTGTCTTTCAGTTTTAAGTTTTTTTAAGTTTGTTTATTTTTTACGCATTTTGGTGCACAATAAAGAGTTATTCTATTCTACTTTACACTCGATGTTTTAAACTTGCACAACAAAAAATATATTAGGTACTTTTATCGCGGTTGGAATTTAGTAGTTATATTCCCATGCCAAAACGTGCTTTTACAAAAAAAAATACGCTTTATTTCCCAAATTTTAAATTCCAGTAAGACATATTAAATAATAATAATTTAAGCGTATAATTTGCAAAAAAACCTACTCTCGTCTTTTCATTACCATGTCGTGATTTAATAATTCTCTTTCAAAAGATAGCTAATGATCGTTCCTCATAAATTTTATCAACATCTCACTGGTATCGAGTTACTAGCTGTTGCTCGTGGCATTGTCCGTGTGATTATTGGTCACATAAGAACATTTTTTCAGAATAAAACCACCCTATATGTTAATCCAAGTTACCCTCGATGCGTGTACCAAATTTCATAAAAATCGATACATCAATTTTTGAGTGAAAGGGTATAAATAAAAAAAAAACCAACTTACATGCAAAGTTTGGCATTTACGATATTAGTAGGATAACTTAACACAGAAAAAAAATTGAGGCATTATTAAGTATAACTCAAAAACCATTTGGATCATCATAAAATTAACAAGGGACCTCTTGGAATCATAACCTACGTTTCTAAAAAAAATCATCAAAATCGGGCCATTATTGGCCGAGTAACCGCGTAAAAATCTTACAACAGTATAGCTACCGGTTGGCTAACCTATAAAAATAAAAAGTAAAAATATATTATGGAAATTGTAAGTGTTTGTAAATAAATTGTATTCTTTTTTGGACTAGGTTAAAACATCAACCACCACACATCAATGAATTTAATATTTATAAATTTCATTCTCACAGCAGCCATGAATGAGATTGTATGAACGCCTCCGGTGGCTTGGCGTAAATCCAAAACTACTGATTACTTTGTTTTGTTTCACTACACATTATTTATCTCTATTCCCTATCTAGAGAATATTTATGTAAAGCAATAAATCATAAAATGCTACGCGTGTCTGGAATTAGCAATAAACGAATGTAAATTATTGTAATACGATAAAATTATCAAAACTTAACAGAATCCAGCTTTACGTCAAATTTGTTGTCTACATTTTTATTTTTGAAGTGAAACTTCTTTAGAATCGTTGTGATTTTAAAACGGGTGCAACGGAAAAGCGACGGATAAGAGACACAAATATATATTCATCTCATTCTTTTGCAGGTAAGACACACAAATATATATTCATCTCATTCTTTTGTCGATTTACTGAAGTTTCACTTCTTCACACACACCTTTTTTTTGATTGCATGATGCCTTTAGGCATTGCAATGCATGTAAGCATTTTAGAAGTTTTCTTCTGTCTTCACGCTCATATCGCCGAAGAGGTAGGCAGAGGTACAATCAGACGACAAAAACTAACCGAAGATACTTCGCTCCTAAATGTGATATCGCCCTATCGCCAACAGCGCACATATGCAAACCCAGGCACTGCTGTTTTTATTACAAATAAAAAAAAACACTTATTTTAATAGGACTAAAGTTCCAATGGTGTGTTATATGTGGAAAGTGATAGATGAAAGATTGACAATGCGATATGCGTATGTGGATAGATGTAGGTATCCGGGGACCTAGGCTAATAATATTCTTCGATCAAATCGTTCAAGTTCTATCCGAGGTTGGAGTCAAGAGCCTCCGAAATCGTGTTTGCATAAAAAGGGTAATGAATTTGGAATAAGCCAGGTAGCTCTGAAAGGATCATGATAGTCGGCACTCTAGACTTTTTGTTTACCACGTGAGGGACTTGGTGTATGTGTAAAAGCAGTGTGACGGTAGTACATAGATATGTCATATCAAATAACTAACGTTGTAACAAAAAAAATTAATAACCTTCAACAAAACCCAATATAATATAGCTAAAAACTCTTTAGATTACGTTAGCTTTCAAACAAAAAAACCTCAACGAAATCGGTTCATACATGCAAAAGTTTTGATGATACACGCAGACCATGACTATTAGACAGTGACACGTCAGCAGCATAAACGATCGTCTCTGACTTTGTAAAATTTTTAAAACATTTGTAAAATTTGTCCGATTTCCATTTCAAATGTTTGATCAAAGTTTGCTAACACTTGCCTTGTATGTGAACTTTTCTAATATTATTATAATCATTCCGTCATTATAATTTGTTATTTATCACACAAATAATTCTCCCTGATTGAATTGGAATCGGAGGAAGAATCTGATCAAAAGTTAGGTTTTGTTAACAAATTAACAATGGTTTGTCGTAGACTTGGCCACATGTTTGTGCATTATACGGAGTTATTTGCGCACCAGTGACAAATACAGTACTTTTTATTTTTCGTATACATTAAGTTAAGCAAAAAAAAATGTAGACGAAAGACTTATTTCATTTGACATACCTTTTTCAAGTAAAAAAAGGTGCTAGACATTAAAGTAGATAAAACCTCAATGTGCGCAATGCTTGCTATTTAAAATATATTAAACAATATTTGATGAATACTTATTCCTTACTTTCAATATTTGCTATTGAAAGTGACTCTGTGAAACAATTATGATTATATTTCCATAAAAGTGTTTTTGTGAATAATGGTCAGAGCATAAAATACTTCACAGTTACAACAAATAATGAAATATAAGCTTGCTAGTATTAGCCTGCCTAACAGTCTTTACAGGGCTGTTCTATCCTATAAAACTGACGTGAGATTCGAACAGTGTTTTATAAAAATATTAACGATAGTAATGTGTTGTGAGTGTGTGGACAAAGACAGTTTGCCCACAATTCTAGCCTAGCGTTTACACATTTCAATATTTAATGACCTACATTGAATACTAGAGGTCGCTGTTCACACACCTACCAAAATACCACCAATCCATACAAACATGCGCCAAGTTGGCCCAATATGTACGACCAACTAACAAATTAACTTTGTAGCAAGCTCGTGTGGATTTGTTGAAAATTATGTCGTATTATAATGACAATTGGATCATAAAAAAACCAATTTAAATCTGTAATAGTTAGCTGTAACGACCATTACAATTTTATTTGCTTGCAATTGATTTATGAGGCTATGTTGTGGGTTACACTGCTTCAATCGGTTAGGAAACTGGTTAATTGCCGTCTTAATTACTGAGTTTGCGATACGGTAGGAAATTTGATAATAACGCAAGCTGATAGGTGTGGTCTTCAATTACGAGAAAAGTTATTTAAATTGAGACATACACTCTGTCAAATATGTATCGGGAATGGATTATTTGTTTATGGTTCCAAATTCAAATTTTTGTTTTTTTTGTTGTTGTTAGATTGTTCTTTTTTCTATCTCTGTTATTTTTATTAAATACATTGTTTTTTTTTAGTTTTATCATAATATTAATTGGTGTGGATCGTGAATTTCATGCAATGCAGCAGATATACGATACGAATGTGGATGGATGTGGGTACTAACCCGGGGAGACCAAGGTTGACAGACCACGATCAGATCACTCGGACATTATCTGAGGGTGGTGTCAAGAGTCTCCAAAACCGTCCGTTTTATGAAAAGGGTAATGAATGTGTGAAGCCAGACAGATTTGTCTGGATCGTGAGGTCTGGCACTCGATACTCTCTGCCTACCCCGTAAGGGACTTGGCGTAAAGATATGTGTGTGAAGAAGAGTTTGTCTTAATTCTTTAATCACCAATGGAATTTCGTATTCGGAGTCATTGAAAATGTTACAGAAGGCTTATGCTGAATCGACTTTATCTAAGCCTCGTGCGCATGAGTGTTACCAAGCGTTCAAACACGGTGGAGATGCAATAAAATATTTCCTTGCTTTGATAGGCTATCAACATCTGCAACTGAAGTTAACATACATTGCAGAAATTAAGGAAACAGTGACTGAAAAATTAACTTTAAGAGAGATAACCGCCAAACTTTCTGTATCTCACGAGTCAATCCGTATCATTTTAACTAGAACTCTCTCGTTCGTACTTTTCTAAGTTAGAAAACCATCCGAACCCTCTGATGGCAGCACCAAATAGTTAGGTTCCCCGTCACGTGATTTTAGACCCAGATGACTCAATTACCGAGGCAAACGCCTCATACAACACTACACACACATACAAACTCGCGACGCCGCCGCCGCCGGGGGCAGCGAAGACCCTTGTTCCGCCCTGGGTGGAACACAGCCACGATGTCCTCTTCCGAAACAAACCAAGATCCCACTCTAAGCCGAGGTACGGTCTCACAGGAGACACCCTTAGGGAGGGCCCGCCCAAAATTCAATCTCTAGCTGAGCACTCTGCTCGCCCACTAGCCCGGTGACGTTGTAAATGTCTATAGACGTACACAACATTAGTCATTTCGAAAAAAATACATTTTAACTATTAATCATTTGAGTATGACCTGCATTTTCTCCAAAAACTCAATCGCATGAGAGTCACTGAGGCCATGCTAGAATGAATTAGTATTGATTCAATATTCATGAAACGCATTGGCAATGGTGACGAGACGTCAACAAATCAAGGCGTGGCGCCTTCCACCTGAACCGAAACCAAAAAATACACACCAAACTCCTTCAAAAGTCAAAGTCATGTTGAGTGTTTTCTTTGAGTATCGCGGTGTTGTTTTTATTCTGCCCAGGGAATCAAACCCAACACGTTCATCAGCGTTTAAAGGCAGATAGATTTCCGGATGATAAGAAATCTACGTCGTTTATAGACAGGAAAGGTTATTATGCCCGCATTCGTAACAGTGGGATGTGAGAAAGAGTGGGATTAAAAGAAAGTGTTAGTGTTAAAATGAGAAAGGGCATGCTCCGCTGGTTTGGTCATGTGGAATGACTAACAGATGAGGTATACAATGCGAATGTGGGTGGATGTAGGTACCCGGGGAGACCAAGGTTGACATTGCACGATCAGATCGCTCGGATATTATCCGAGGGTGGTGTCAATAGACTCCAAATTTCAGTTTATTTATATTTTTTTACTTTATTCCAAAAATTCCAAAAGTGCATAATAAAGTGCGAATGAATTTAAAATCTATGTTTTAGCCCTAAAAATGTAACATGATTAACGAAATCTGTAGGTCAACATAATAAATACAACGTAAGGAGAGTGAGTTAAAAAAAATAATCATAGATTTCGCCTTTGTGGTATAGAAGTTGATCGTTCGATCCCCGGGTCGAGCAATAAAAAAAAGAAACCGTGTTTTCAATTTTCTAATTAAAGTTACGTTGACCGGCATTGGAATGTGCCCCGCTGGCGCTAGGTTTGCCACTTTTCACATTATGGGACTTAGTGTCTTCGGCTAGTCGTGGGTACCTTGGTTGTGCCTGTGCCTTTTCTAGGATGTGGGCGTGAAGATACTTTTTATCATTGTCATAATTAATCTTAATAATCAGGAGTGTCAAGAAATTTCAAAACAGAAGTACTTGTATGAAAAGGGTAACGGATGTGGAGGAAGATACGCAGGTCTGCATGAATCGTAAGTCTTCGCTCTTAATACTGCTTTGCTCTGGTTACACCGCAAGGAATCTAGTGTGAGGATATGTATGTGTGTCTATGTGCATGTGTGCAATAATTTAAAAAAAACTTCACGATGGAAATTATGACTGCAACTTGTTTTTCCACCCGCGAACTAATTAACGTTTTCTGGGAGATAAAAGGAAAAGATTTACTGGAACGTAACCCCGTGACCTGGCCAAGTAGTTTTCACTTACGGAGAAGTAGTTTTACCTAAATAAGACCAAAATACCTTTTGCGTCATAGTTCCGATCCAAATACGTAGCTGGGTAATCCGATTATGTTTACATTTTTACAAGCTTTTAACTATCATGTATGTATGTCTGTCCGGGCGGAATTTTGCCAGTTGTCCACTCCACTTCCTGGATACCGATTGAGACGAAATGATATGATGTCTTGAGTATAGTAACTGCTTATGTTTACTGATGAACAAATAAAAGTTAGTCATAAATATTTTTGTTAAAAACTTGCTACTTAAGAATCAATCAAAATTTTTGTCTCAAAGTAAATGTGTATCGCGAATTATGTACTCTTAAAAAAATCAGATTGTTTAATTTTATTTTTAAATAAAACTGGTCCCTATTTAAGTATTCTGATGTTATAATAACGTTGACTATTAACCACAAAACAAGCATTTAAATCGCCTACTTTGGGGTTACATTCAATTTGTATGACCTGTCCACAGATATTTTTTTTAACTAGTGGTCGTCCAAAGGGATCCAAAGTTTTGGCATCACGTATTAATATATAGATATCTGTATGAATGATGTATGAGAATCTTACCATGCTTCAAGCAGCTGTGTACACGTTACACTATCATAAACAAATATAATTTACTACATCTTATCTAGTAAGAGTAAAAATTGAGATAATTTTTTTCCCTTTTCACAAATTTAGGCCAAGCAAACTGTTTTGTTAGGGCACGGAGGACGAGCTGCGTAAACACAAATATTGCCATATTTAAATATTTTGTAATTGGCCCCTTTATTGCGCGGTATCTTTTATGTTGAAACTACTTGTAATGTTTATCTCGATGTAAAATTATTTTAAGAGCGTGGTGGTTGTAGTCAAGGTCCGGTGTTGGAGTTGGTTTTATGAAGTCCCGGGTTGCTATCCGGGTTGGGCAAAAAAAATTCTGATAAGTATAACGTTGCTCTAGATTGGATATGTGCTAGGTTAGCGATAGGTTTGCACTTCGGCTAATAGTGAGTGTTCAGGTTGTGCATCTGCCTATCTCTTTGGAGATATGGGCTCGAAAATACTTTTTGATAGAGCAGGTCATTAAGATAAATTAAAAATTATGTACTATTAAGCATAACTCAAAAACAACTTGTCAGATCGCGATAAAAGTAATATGTGACCACCTCGGAATCATGGCCTACCATTATAAAAATAGAATCATTAAAATCCGTTAGAATCAACCACTAGAAACTTTTATTCTGAAATAAGAAAATTCCCCTCAAATATTATCTTTCCATATTGAACTTGGAACGAAGCGAAAATCCAGGCCCCAAGTAAATATTTACACAAAGGGTTTTTCTCTATCTTGTTGACATTCTCTTGAGACGGCTTTTAGGCTTTGCTGTGTGTTTAAGAAACATTTTCAGAGATTTTTTTGACGAAAGCTAAGTGCTTCTCAGTATTTTACATCAACATAATGTCCGTAATATTTTCTGCTCTACATATTTTGATGTTTTGCGAGAAGCTTTTTGCCTAAAAATAGTCCTATGTTCGTAACAAAAATAAAGCTATGACAACTAAGTAAGTATCTTCACGCCCATATCTCCGAATAGGTAGGTAGAGGCACAACTAGCGCACCCACGACTAGTCGAAGACATTAAATCAAGCAATGTGATATCTCAACAAAAGTCTCTCGTAGGAGACACATACGAATGTCGGATATTTGTTCATATGCATATATCCGATTTGTACAGCTGACTAAACTTAATACCGCACTCAAAGACCTCAATTATCTTTTGAGCCTTCATTAAGTCAACATGGTTTAAACAAAATCGTGACTTAACAATAGATTAAATGTTAATTAATATTTCTGAAAGCGGCCCTTAGTGCTTAAAACTTTAGGTCATTTTAATCAGTTCCCATGTATATTTGGCTAACAGTTATTGGAACGAAGTTCCTTATTGCGCGTTGTGAATGGGGACTAGACGAAAAAAATTCTTACGAAAATGTTGTTACGACAATTTTGCTCTGTGGTCTAACGGTTCAGTTGTTGGACTTGACTGCATGAGGTCCCGGGTTCGAGCCCCGGATCGGACAACAAAAAGAAAATTGGGTTTTTCCAGTGCAACTCGTCGTTTTCTAAACAAAAGTCTGTTAGTTAAGAATTTTAAAATGTTATCGTATATACTGTCAATTTGTTTCAGCCTTGTTTCCAGTTAGTACGCAATCAAGATACATATTCAGTGACTATACACGGTCTGGATATTTCAAAGTTGAGTGTCACAAAATTGGATGTGAATACGAAACTAACTTGTTCCATATAACGTATTCTAGTGACGAATAGGGCTATCTAATATCAGAGCCTTTGAGTCCAACTTGTCATTGTTGGTATTTTAAGATATGCAGGGCTAGGATGCTGTGTATGGATGATTCATTAAAAAATTGCTACAAGTAAAACTTATGTATATAAGTAAATTCAGGTTATCAATTTGTATGTATATTTTAGTCGTTTGAGTTAAACTTGTTATTGTTGATATTATGAGATATCTACAGGGCTAGGATCCTGTGTAAAAATGACTGACTAAATTAAAAAAAATACCACAGGTGTAACATATATGTATATCACCTAAAAAATTGGATTTTCAATTCGTATATTATATGTTTTAGCCGTTTGAGTTAAAGTCGTTATTATTGGTATTTTGAGATATTTGCAGGCTAGCTATGCACTTACTAAATAAAAAAAAGCTACAAGTAAAACAAATGTACCTATCACCCAAAGATATTTAGATTTTCAATTCGTATGTAGTTTTGGTCGTTTGTGTCCAAATTTTTAGTGTTGATATTTTAGAATATTTGTAGGGCTAGGATCCTGTGTATGGATGACTTACTAAAAAATGCTAAATGTATCAGCTAAGAAATTTAGGTTTTCAATTTGAATTTTTTTCTTTGTTATGCAAAACTGTGTAATTGGATGAGTCCAATACCATTTTTTACCATTTTTTTGATAATCATAACTGAAGTGTTTCCACAGGATCAAGATCTGAAAATGATTTTACGAGTTATACTTAGTAATTCATACTACTGTTACTTACCGCAATGTTGAAGTAATTCAGTTTTTGCAGATTTGTTAATCTCAAATAATATTCATAAATAAAAAAATATTGAATAATCGCAGTAAAATATTATTTTACTTCACTAATTAAAAGTGTGGTGTTAATAACAAAACTTTTATTATTGGTTATAAAAAATGTGTTAGTTGTTGTCAGTAGAGAGTGCTTTTTTATGATATTGGAAGGCAAACAAGCAGATGGATTTCCTGATGGTAAGAAATT
>NJDC01005912.1:54778-77555 GCA_002245475.1 Calephelis virginiensis | reverse complement strand
CTCCGTTTTAACACCATTGCTTTACCTGTTATTGTTGTCATAACATCAGTGTATACCAGCCTTTCCCAAAGTGGGCGATAACGCCCCCTTGTGGGCGCTGGAAGCCTAGAGGGGGGCGGTATAAATCTTGAAAAAAATGATTTTTTTTTTAAACTAGGCGCAACAAATATGTTATTGAGGTTATTGACAAGAAAAAAACGAGGGGGGGGCTACAAAACAACTGATTTTCAAAGTGGGCGTTACATGAAATAAGTTTGGGAACCTCTGGTGTATACTGTTGTATTTCGACTATGAGTGTAGATTCCCTGTTTACATAATAACGTATACGATTTATACCCGCGTTGTGGCCCGCGGCGTTACCCGCGAGGTTATTGGTCCCACACAAACATTTTTTCAGAATAAAACTGTCCTTTGTGTTAATCCAAGTTATCCTCTATGCGCGTGCCAAATTTCATGGAAATCGGTTCAGCAGTTTTTCCGTTAAGGAGTAACAAACATACAATCATACAAACTTTTGCATTTATAATACTAATAGGATAATTTTGTTGTAACCATATTGTGTTGTAAAAAGCCCGAATTTGTCCCTGTAATTATAGATATACAGATGTCTATATCTCACAATTATAGATGTAGGTATTTGTTCCTATTTGAATATGATTTATAAATTCAATTTTATTTTACATAAAAAAGTTAACATAATAACAAAACACATTTGAGCGACTAACTTTTGACAATAAAAAATCAATGCTGTCCGTTAACTCACAGAAAAAATATATCTTATTATTTATTTATCCTTAAAGATTGCACTGTGGTGTAGTGGTCCGGGTGTTGGACTTGACTGCATGAGGTCCCGGGTTCGAATCCCGGATCGGCCAACAAGAAGAAAATTGGATTTTTCCAATTTTCTAATAAAACAAAATGTTGGTCGGGATTGGAAATGTGCCCGGTTGGCAATAGGCTTGCCACCTATCACATTGTGGGACTTAGTGTCTTCGGCTAGCCGTGGGTGCCCTGGTTGTGCCTCTGCCTATCTCTTCGGGGATATGGGCGTGAAGATACTAAAGATTACACAATATTTTAACTAATTATAATTTAAATCATAAATTTATAACTCTAGAATAATTACAAATATTATGAAAAGTCTTTAATACTACAGTAATAGTACCTGAAGAGTTGCATTCATATTAATTATCTTTGTCTCACTCCAACACAAACGGTATTATCAATTAACATAGACTAAAATATTTCAAAGTATAACCTGGTATTTTAGTCTCTAATACACAGTGATATAGACAGGCTGTGCTTTCATATTTACTCTTACCTTAGTCTTTGTTTATTAATGTGACGGAAAAGTTTACCATAACAAATATCCATTGCGATGTGAAAAAAAAACAATCGCATTTATAAAAAAAAATGTATCTTCACGCCCATATCCCCGAAGAGGTAGGCAGAGGTACAACCAAGGCACCCACGACTAGCCGAAGACACTAAGTCCCACAATGTGATAGGTGGCAAGCCTATCGCCAACCGAGCACATTTCCAATCCCGACCAACATTATTTTTTTTAGGAAATTGGAAAAATCCAATTTTCTTTTTGTTGGCCGACCCGGGATTCGAACGCAGGACCTCATGCAGTCAAGTCCAACACCCGGACCGCTAGACCACAGAGGCGATATTTATAACATTTGTATTATCGCTTCTATGGTCTAACGATCCAGAGTCAGACTTCAATTCTTGCGGTCATGCGTTTGATCCCCATGACGGGCAACAAAAAAAAATTGTATTTCCAATTTTCTAATAACACAACGTTTTCTGGAATTGGATATGTTGTGGAAATTAGTGTCTTCAGCTAGTCGTGGGTGCTCTGGTTTGACCGCTGCTTACCTTTTCGGGGATATGGACGTGAGATGTTTAATTTTTTAACATTATTATGGATTATTAATTTTGTAATCCTTTTTTTATAAATACATCCGTAACGATTAATTTATAGATAATCGTATACGAGATGTTGCGTCAAAGCCGTGACATTAATTACTCGTAGTAAGGAAACACTCGTTGGTAATAATTAATTACGGAAGTTCAATTGTAATGTTATAAACTTTAGTGTGCTGTCATGTACTTGAGGACGTTGTTTGAAGATAGGAAGCTTGCGTAAGAGATTAGGGCCAGATTTAGACTTAGTCAGCCCAAGGGCAGAATCAGAAAAGAAAACTGACGATACAAATGGTACTTGTGTGTATCGACATTTTTATAAACTACCACCAGTTCCGAATCGCAGCCACACACTGAGAAGATCCGCCGAAAGAACCTCAGCAGGCTTGTCTTTTTTAAATTAATTGATATTTACTTACAAAACATAAAGTAAACAATATAGTCTTATTACAATTAGTATATCTTAAAAAAATAACAAATTACATCACATATTAAAGATACATAACTTATTATGATTGATTGGCTATTCCTAAACATGTTCGTCTTGTAAATATATGTAGGTTTCCTTACATAGGTATTGACACATTTCTTAAACATATTTATGGGAAGACCTTTAACCGGCAGGCTAATGTAGAAACTTATACATTGACCCTTGAAAGAATTACTTATTTTATTGAGATTAGTTTTATATAATGCCATTTTTTTATTTCTCGTATTTAAATTTTGAAGATATTTATCATATTTTTTAAACTTGTTTAAGTTCTTTTTAATGGTTTAATGGTTAAAATATTTATTTCCCCGAATTTCTCTTTTACGGAATCCCTTAATTTAAGATTATTAGTAGCTCTAATAGCCCTTTTTTATAATACGAATATAGTGTTAACATCTGCAGAATTTCCCCAAAGAAGAATTACATGGGACATTAAACAATGAAAATAACTAAAACACCCCATTCGAGCCGTTTCAATCAGTTAACATTCTTATTTTTTAACTTCAAATGCTGCTGAACTAAGCCTTGGCAATTTCTCAAGAACATGGGGTAAAGGGCTCCAAATCGTTTGTGGTTAAATGTTGAAAGTTTCTATTAAAGACGAGTTAAAGAAGAGAACAACTGAATAAATTGGTTAAACTAAAGTATTTTCAAACCTATATCTCCTAAGATGAAGGCAGAGTCACAATCAGGGCAGCCACAGCTAGATACCAAGTCCCTCAAGTTATAGGTGGCAAACCTATTCCGAGAAAAGTTGTTTTTATTGGATAATTAGAAACGAACGTAAAATTTATTAGAATTAATATGAGCCGTACGTCTATAAGTTTTGTTAACGATTGATGATTAAAGCTTGGTTCCTAATTAAACGAATCGTAATCCGTTAATATAATTGGTAGTTTGCCTAAAAGTGACGAAACGTTGCTCATACTTACACAAAATGTTAAGGATTTCCAGTCGATAACGAACGACCATAGAGTTTTTTACTATTCGAACAAAAACTACCATTCGTAAGAAAAACGACTCTGTTTTTGAATATTGGAACTGGGCATTAACATTCAATGTGCAAACTCAATTCATACACGTTTAAAAATTATAACATAACCCAGTGATCCTTAAAAATGCATTAAATACCACAATGGAACAGTTAGGCTACCCGTTTTAACAGTTAAATGAAAGTAAAATACCTTCCGAATATTCGTAATCTTAATATATCAGCGAGATAAGGCTTGGGCCTTCGTTTAACAAGTTCAAGTTACATCCTTGTTTATATTATAAACAGGTTGGCTAAAGTTTTCTTTTTATGCTGTAAATATGCTTGGTTCTTGGAACTGAGAAATGGCGGACTGAGAATATTTTTGAATAATATGAACAGACGTGACACAGCTCGTTCTAAATACCAAAAAGACAAAGGATTACACAGGACAAACACTGCAATGATTTTTTATTATATTGGAAGGTAAACAAGCATACGGATTTCTTGATAAAAAATAAAAAAAAATCCAAAAATATTTATTGTCTTAAAAACAAATATACATAAAACAAGATGGTGCCGATAATGAAATAGGGATTTTGTTCTTCAACTGACGAAAAATTATGGAGTTTCTCCATTTTATCTGTACTTTATTTCTGTTGAATAGGGTAGGTATGGTAAATAGTTCAGTGCTTTTTGTGTCATTACATCATATTACGTATTTAATTTTTAACTTAGATGACGTAATATTACAAATACTAAATTTTGTATGTTTGTTTGTTTGTTTGTTCCTCCTTCACGCAAAGACTGCTGAACCGATTTTCTTAAAATTTGGTACACACGTACGTACAGTTACATTTGGATTAACACATAGGACAGTTTTTATCACGGAAACATGTCCCTATGGGACCATTAATTACACGGACAACGTAGCGGGCAGCTACTTTATTTATAAAATAAGATACTAACAATATACATAACAACAATTTCAATCAACAAGAAAATAAATAATCTTTTTTATTTTTCTATGTGTTATTTGTATGTTAACAAAATTAAATTTGTGCCAAAATATTTTATTTATTAATTAAATTCTTATTGTTTTATTTTTATTTAATTTATTTTCTCTACTGACCTTAGCCTCCTTGAATTTACTATTACTTTATTGTGTTTTGAAAAATTACTGCGCATAATTTTATATTTTAACTAAAAACTTGTAAATACAACAAAAACAGAAGTACTGATAAGTAATTAAAATCAATTTTAAATACTAAATCTCTTCAAGAACTTTGTCTTCAACAAAAAAAATATGTTTATGTAGGTACCTACGTATAAAAAATCGATACTTAAAATCTTTTTATGATATTGAATGGCAAGCAAGCTGATTGTATTATTATTTATTACTATTGCTATACGTGCTAATTAAATTTTATATTATTGAAATATTGATAATTAATTCACAAACGAAACTTATTGTAGATGTATGCAAAAGAATAGAAACATTTTAGACAAGTAAGTTTAGCCCGGATGTATCTACTATTACGTTTTTAATCAACGTTATCCGAGGTGTAGATTAAAAATTTGTAGAAATGTCATATACCTACCTGCAAACTAATCTGACAGAACTAAGACTATTTTGTCTCTTTCTATTACTAGCATTGAGAGAAGATAACGATAACATAAAATCAATTTAGTAATCGCGCAAAAAAATATCACCATTAGCTTATATAATACTTGGGATACTATATACTTCTACTATATACTATATATACTGCTTGGGATTAATTGCTCCACATGCCAATCTCTTATAATATACAATGTATCATTACATAAATTATTGTAAATATATTTTAAAGTAAGAAAAAAAAAGACAAGCCCGCTGAGTTTCTTGCCGGATCTTCTCAGTGTGCGGCCGCGTTCCGATCCGGTGGTAGATTTATTATTATATAGACCCGTCACAAGTGCCTCTTGTAGGTTTATGTGAAACAAAGATGATTTATTATTGTTATTATTATTATGAAAGCGATTAGGATAGTCTGACTATTTGAGCGTGACGTAAAGGAATTAGAGAGTCCGAAGATTTTTCTATATTTTGAAAGTTTCTGGTCCTCTCGCTCCCTTACTTTACTCTAAAATGGTCACACTATTGAAATAAAGACTTTGTACCATGCAATAAACATAATTATTATATCGTTATTTGTTAGTACATTTAAAATCCCAAAAAAGAAAATAGAATACCGCTATATGCGCGACTCCTTGCAGATTTTATATAAGAGGTATTTATGATATTACATGTAACAACATCCTGATCTGACGTGCTCGAGTAACTCCCGAATCCCCCTCTCGGCTCCCCTACTATCAAACTAAAAGGCCATATTATCTAGTCTGCGAACCTATTAGCACCTTGTTTTAAAATGGCTCGTATGTACACCTATAATTTAGTAAAACACGAGGTAGATGACGACCTTCTTTTGGTTAAACCAGTTTCATGTCTAACTCATGAAAAATTTATTTGTTCTCTAATATTTTTGACGTTATTAGAATAAAGATTAAGCAATTGTTAAAGAAATAGCTAATTGATGTACATACACTAATGCCCTAGTTAGTAAAATTTACGCGCCCGTTGATCTGGTGTGTAACTTCTTTTGTTGTTAGCAAAAGTGAAGTTACACACCAGATCAACGGGCGCGTAAGTTTTGTTAGTAAGGGATTAAGGCCCCACACTTAGTCAGCCAGAAGAGCCAATCGCCGCACTCCACCGTTCCGTGATTACTATGAAATATTGCGCTCTAAAGTAAATGTCTTTAGCGACAAATTACTTTTCTATCGAGCAAAGTGAAATGAATCGTGTTTTGGAATCAATAGTCTTATAAAGCATAATAATGTTAATCTTGTATATTTTTGTCACCAAGATCCATGATTGCTTTGTATGAAAAAAACTTTATATTACTGACGAATTTTAGCATAAAAGGTATTTGACCAAGGATGACAACTGTGCGATTCAAATCTTAAATAAACGATCTGGAGGGTTACTCTTGAATCTCGATATCATGCGAATTGGAAATCAGAGTCGTATAATATGTCACTTTAGGTACTTTTGGACATAGTACTAGCGGATTATTAACATTCAGTTACAATTAAATTCGACGAATCCAATCAAACAATTTACTATTTACTATTAACTAAATGCTAATAATTCGCCAGTACATTCAAGAGTACATAAAATGACATACTCGATTACAATTTCCAAAACTGTATCAATCGAGGTTAAAGTGTAACCTTACTTTGGCTTTGATACTGCCATACCATGCCAAAACTCAAAACATATTCAAATAAAACTATAAAAAAAAATATTTTACGAAAAAAAACAGAACTTAACGGCAAACAGATTAGAATGAGTATTTTACTCTTTTCGTAAAGTAAAGTAAAGTAAAGTATCTTCACGCCCATATCCCCGAAGAGGTAGGCAGAGGTACAAGCAAGACACCCACGACTAGCCGAAGACACTAAGTCCCACAATGTAATAGGTGGCAAGCCTATCGCCAACCGGGCACATTTCCAATCCCGACCAACATTTTTTTATTAGAAAATTAGAAAAATCCAATTTTTCTTTTTGTTGGCCGACCCGGGATTCGAACCCGGGACCTCATACAGTCAAGTCCAACACCCGGACCGCTAGACCACAGAGGCGATCATTTTGTTATTTGAAAAGATTTAACTATCGAACGGAAAAATACTCTTATTTTTTTTTATACATATTAAACGATATAATATTTTATATCAAAGGAATCTGAACAAATATATTACATTCAAGTTAACGTATGTATAAATCTCGATGTTTATTTTCCGCACATACTGAGAACAAACTTGAACTTGATTGGTCTAAATGAGTTCTGAGAAATGACGCAAATGCTACTACGAACACAACTCCATGATCGGATATTCATATGAATACTTAAAATAAACACGATCTTGGACTTTAAATAGGTTCATGATTCATAAAGATATTACTATTTTTCCATGTGATTTTAAATATCTTAGAATATCTGGTTTTTAAATAAAAATACCCGAACTCAATTTCAATATAATGTTGTCTAAGTATATATGAAATTTAGCGTTGTCCTTATTTTTTCTGAGGTTTCTTCATTAATTTCAAATTTGGTAACGACGGAAATACCTAAAAAGTGCGTCCTTTTGAATAAAAAAAATAAAAAAGATTCATAAAAGTTCCTTATTTAAAAGTCTGTTTAGAAGTAAGTTTAAGTATGTTTATGTTGGTCAATTACTGATATTAATAAAGTGTTAAAACCCTTAAAAATTTTAATTCTTAGGCATCTTTTTATTTTTCGCCTCTGTGGTCTAGCGGTCCGGCGTCGGACTTGACTACTTGAGGTCCAGGGTTCGATCCCCGGATCAAGCAAGAAATAAAATTAGAAAAAGTGTTTTTCTATTTTCTAATAAAATTAACGTTGCTCGGGATTCTGAATCTTAGTGTCTTCGGCTAGGCGTGGGTGCCTCTGCCTAATCCTTCAGGGATATGGGCGTAAAGATACTTATCTTTCCTAAAAATAATATCCAGGATGCAACAAGCGCCATTAAAGAATAAGTGGATAAGCATTTTCCAGCTTATTATGCTCTCACCTTCGTTACCTTTTTCACATTCTATTAGTTTGGCTGAATATCATTACTAGTTTATATAAGCCCTCTGCAATAAAAATAGTATTTAACAGTATAAATTTAATAAACAACCGGACCCGGAATTATAAAGATCTATATCTTATCTTCTATAAAAAATTCTCGTGTCACAATGTTCGTTCCCATACTCCTCCGATACGGGTAGACCGATTCTCATGAAATTTTGTAAGCATATTGAATAGGTCTGAGAATCGGCAAACATCTATTTTTCATACCCCTAAATGATAAGGGTGACTCACCCCAATTTATATTAAAATCACATTAAAAATACAGCAGAACAATGTCTGCCAGGCAGCTAGTTTATTATATAAATGCCTGCCCCGGTCAGAAATAGAACTCGAGCCTCGCGGTCGCGGTCCTTCAAAAACCTAATGTAGTCAGCTCCAACACTGAACTACTTGACCACAGAGGCGACTCTATTAACTAAGTTAAAAAACACTACTGCTAACTATAATAATATAATTATGAATAACTAGGCGGATTGTGTAAAACATCGTGTCAGAATAATAGGGACAAGGCGAAGACGCAATCTAGATGCCGCCATTAGTCGACTCTACAAAATTTAAATCGAGTCGAGTATCGTGATTCGTGACATCTAGATTGTTATGGAAACAACCAATTCAAAATACATCAATATGTATGTATCATATTATATGGTTTAATCCAATTTATTAATTTTGCTTATAATGGATGTAGTTACAAATTACAACATATACTACATATTTAAAGTCTATTATATTATAATATTGTGAAATAGGAGGAAAATATTTTTTTTAATTTGCATTGGCATGAAAATTTTTACTGTTATATTAGATAATCCTACTAATATTATAAATGCGAAGGTTTGTGTGTTTGTTTGTAACTTTTTTTAAACTGATTTTCATGAAATTTGGCACTCACATAAGGGTTAACTTGGATTAACACATATGATTTCTCCCAAAATAAGTACCTGTAGAACCATTAACCACGCGGATAACGCCGCGGGCAACGGCTAGTTAATGATAATTCTTCAAAAGAAATAACTTTTCAACCGACGAAAAAAGGAGGAGGTTCTCAATTCAACCCGTATGTTTTTTTTTGTATGTATGTTTCGCGATTATTCCGGTGTTTGAAGACGGATTTTCAAAATTGTTTTTTTAATTGAAAGCCTATACTCCCGCGGTGGTCCCATTATAATTTGGTCCAGGTCTACATAAGCATTCATAAAAAAACCACTTATGTTCCAAATTTGAAGTCGGTTTTTCGTAGTTTTACTGCTTTTAAATTATTAAAAATGTTAAAATTAGTGATTAATTTCAAATAAGTAATTGTACTGTTAAGTAAAGAATCAAGAAAACATTAAATAGTGACAATTAATATTCAAATATGCAAAAAGAAAATTAATAAAAATAATCCCAGTAATTGAATAATAATCCTGTGGGAACCCGCTCTAGCTATTGCTCGAACTTAGCACTATAGCACTAATTATGTTTATTGGAATAAAGCTAATGTTTGGTGTTGTCATACTCCAGTTTTGGGAGATCGAAGCAGGGAAATCTAGCAATACATTTCAAACAACCAATATTTCGAAAAATTTTAACCCTAATATAGTACAGTCGCCATCAAAACTTAATACCTCATTACACAAATATATTCGTGCTTGCAATGTAATAAGTCTAGAAGTACTAAAAATATAGTCGTGCAAACTACGAGAATACAAAAACCTCAAAGCTTAGAAAACCATTCAAATGCCAAATGAACATGGACATTTATTTCAACAAACAAGCTATTCATCATGCCGACAAGTAACGTGACTAGCTCTGTCGATGTGTGAATTATTTTTCAAACACTACATACATGTTCGAGTGTTTTTAACTTTTACATTGGTAAGTAGAACGTATACAGCTGACGACATGCATTTTTGCTTTAACGTGACACTATTCTGATATCAGTTTTACTTTTATTACTACTTTTAATTTTTGTTCATGGCTTTAACTTTGAATTTAATAACGAAAATCAAAATAATAGGTACAGGAAGGATATTTATATGTGTAAATGAATATATGGTAAAATAATTTATATATATGGTAATATTAAATAACAAGCAATCCAAAAAACAAATTTTTTGAACCCTTGGTGGGAAAAAACCCGATTTTGATACGTTTTTTTTGTTTAACAGCTGACGAGATCGAGATCGATGTACATAACTTCATTACGAATAGGTTTTTTTGGAGTGCTATTGAATATTCTTTATGAAAAAAATATTGCGCTTTAATAACTCTATCTATATATATTATCAATTGTATAGGTAACGTTATTTTAATTGTTTGAATTGTATTAAATACATAAAAAAATGTATTATGCTAGCCAATCCGGCGAAATTTTTGTCAATTGACACGTGGATTAAAGCATTATTTTTCCCATTTTTCCTACAATTTTGATGATTTTTCCTTATATAAGAACCTTCTCCTGACAATAACTGACACAACACAAAATAAATAACAACAATTTTCCATCCGTCCAGGCGTTCAGGGGATTCATTTATATAAGTAAATCTATCTATCTCTATCGATAATCTATCGTTTAATATGCCTACAAGATTTTAAAGCTAACCGGAGAATCTGAAAAATGGTCGTGATAGGTTAAAGAAATAGCGAAGTAGACGCATATTATAGATCTACATTACACTTGAAACTATCGATTGTAAGCCAATTTATTTTTCGATTCGTAATTGGCTTATTTTCAAAACCCTGACCAACACCTGATGTGAAACGGATAAGAAAAAAAATGACATTCTTTTATAAACTCCCATGTCTAAAGAGATAAAAGGCTGAAATATCAAGATGGTACAAATAGCACGCTATTTAAATCGCTAATTAATTATTTGAGTAAAATAGTACAAGGTCCTGATTCACTTAGTTGTGAAGGTCTCTTAATTGAAATTCTATAGGTTTTTAATAAACTAACATGGAGTCACGCTATGCTAAGAGCGGTAAAACTGCAAAAAAAACTTAATTTTCAGTGACTACGTCATACATGTGTGTACATACACAAAAATAAAAATTTACATCTATTTCCCTGGGACTTTCACATGAAATACTGGCTTGGCTATAACCTCATTTTTCCAACTCCGAATTGCGCTATTTCAAAAAATATTTTGAAAATCGGTTAAAAAATGACGGAGAGATCAATTTAATAAAAAGTGTCGGAGTCCGTAGGTATTTTGACTAAGTCGGTTAAACTAAAGTTAGATTTCACAAAAAATCGAGCACAAATTTCATTATTATGTTGAATTCTACTTATCATTTCTTTAGAATATTTAGTAAACAAACAGACAGATCTACCAATAATAAAATACCATTGTCAAAAGGTACACCATAGATATATCACTGATGCGCTAAATGTAGTAGTATCTACATACCTACATTTAACTTCACGGTTATTTCTTAGGGTTTTTTGTTTTATTCTTAGCATATAGCATATAGGTCTAATATAATAAAATAGATAACAAATAATATAAATATCCCTGGACAAGTTACATAGATTAAGTAAGCAAATTATTTGCTAATACATAGAAATACTTAAATATATACCAGAGTAAATTTATTAAACACATAGACCCGGAAATGCAGACTAAGATCTAAATGTTTATAACACGAATGTCTGCCCCCGTTGGGAATAGAACCCGAGCCTCGCAGTTGTAGTTAGGCGTGTACACTAGCTTTTCCACTTGGATGATTTATTTTCCAACTCTGTTTTATTTTTCTTGTCACCTGTACCTCTACGCTCGTATTAAGGCATCATTACACCGTACATTTTCATTAACTTGCATTCCCCAAAACCGACCTCGTTGTAAAAGTACCTGGACAGAATTACACTCGTATATTTACAACCTGTATACGGGCAGACTCTGGCATCTACCAAAGAATGTGGCTGTGTTAAAAAAACTTGAACTCAAAAATGACCCCGTTTTGCATCAGGATATGATAATGCGAACGTTTCATTCAGAAAAATAAATATTTGATCATAAAGGAGTTTTTACACTGTGTACAGTCATCGCCTTAAATGTGATAAGTATCTAAAGTAGTACATGTGGTTCTAGATTTGCGTTAGTAATCACAGCTTTTGTCTCTTCCTTCTTTATATTGGTTTAATGGCAAAGAAACTGAGATCGAAGTCCTTAGTACAAACTTATTATACTAGTGTTCTGTTCTTATGAGGTCCAAGCATTGATCATAGCTATCCCCGAGCGAAGCCGGGTCGGATCTCTACTTTAGTATAACTAGTAAAACCAATCGTCAGATCATGTTATATTTCAGTTATAATAGAGTGCTGTGCTGCAAATCGATCGGGTGGAGATCCAGCGTCTTTTCCTTTCCTTGTACCATAATAACAGTGACGTCTTCCAGTCCGGATGGTAGGGAAAGTGGACTTGCACCATTGACCTAACACCTAGGCCATAGAATATCGACGCACCAATAGTATCTAAGGTGTGTACAGGACATCTCTTATCAAAAAAAGAGCAGTGTGTTTCTTCGCAGTCTTTTCACATAAAAAATGGATTTGGGACCACCTCGGAAATATGACTTACTTTAACTGTTTCTCTGCCATTAAATTACTCTGCAAAATTGTTAGGGAGATTTAATTAATTTGTGAAATCTTTCAAATTTAACTTCTTATGGTGTCCCAAACTTTGGAGCAATTTTCAGATCTTTAAGTGTGCTATCTTATCTAATTTGACCTGATTATAATTATTTGGATTTCGGTATGTTTCTGTATATTTGTTTATCCGTATGATTTTTACTTGTGGTCTGAATTTAGTTCTTTGAACTCCCAGTAGAGGCGCTATTTGAAGTTTTTATAGAAACAATTTAACGACGTAATCTTAAGGTAAAAACTCTGACCTAGTGTACACATTTTCTTGGAACTTAAAATAAGCAATTCGTTGATAGTTTAACTATTTATTGCTTATTTGTAAACCAAATAGTCACCGCTTTATGTTTTTCGTGTGCATTTCTTTCACGTTACGTATTAGAAATAAAACGAGTGAAGCATAAATTGAGAAAACTTTTGGTTAAGAAACAAAAATCCTTTAAAAATCTCATAATATTTTTTTTTATACAAGAGGAGGCAAACGAGCAAGTGGGTCGTTTGCTGAATGTATGAATCATGATCATTTATAGTATTATTTGAAAACAACAGTGGAGAAATAATCAATCATAGCTTTACTACTTAAGAAACATCAGTTAGAATGACAGAAAAAACTGTTACGTAACATACATCGAGTAACATAATATTGGCATAGGCTTATGTTTATTCAAACAATTCGGTAATTTTCTACAGCAGCGTTCGATGACTCTATGTATGTTACAAAAAAAACTTTTTCATGTGTCGGTAAAAAATATTTAAATTAACTCTTTGATGTCAACTTATAATACTAAACTACATTTTGTTTTGTTTTTTATACACAGTCTATTTTTTATTTTTCTTAGGCTCAAGAAAGGTTGCACTATATACTCTGCAAACTTAAACTTTAAACAAATCATAATATTGGAAATCATATTATTAAATTTTCTAACAAAACCTAAAACAAAATGTAAATAAAGTAATTGTATTAATATTAAGTTTTGAAAAAATTAGATTAACATTTTTAAATTGATATATATTTCGATACAGCGGAAATTAAAATTAAACAACAAAAATGTTGTTTCAATACTTTTTCTATAAATCATAACCAAACAGTTGAACCAAAGAACGAACATTCATTCAAATTCGAAGACGTTCAAACTAATGCACTTTGTCTAAATAATAATAATAAATAATAAATAAATGATCCTGGATAAATCACACTAATTGAATTTAACCCCAAAGTAGGCAAATTATATGCTTGTGTTATGGGCGTTAGTTAACGATTGTAATCTACGAGAATATATTAATATGTGATGGATGATGTGAACTTTGGACGACAATTACGAAAATTGCGCCAACAGAGGAGTATGAAATTTGACACACTTATAGTTTATGTGTAGGAGAAGTGCAGAACGCTAATATTTTTTAATGATAATGTTTATAAAGTGCATTAATTAAAAAAAACATTACACGTACTAACATGCATTTGACACACACAAACAAATATATTGATGATTACGATAAAAGATCACAGATAATGCACTAAAAAGTTTGGAAACAAAGTGGTTTGTCTTGAGAAATGAAGATGGCGTTCTTATCAACAAGATATTAAAATTTATTGTGGTCGAAATTCTACCAATGGCGACCACTAGTACTTAGAGATACTTAAAAAGATACCAGAATAAATTTAATAAACACCCAGACCCGGAAATGCAGACATCTAAATGTTCATGAAATATATACCCCCGTTGGGAATTTAACCCGAGCCTGGCGGTTGGTCATTGTAGTGTGTCCGCCAGCCACTCGACCAACGAGGCGATCATTTTATGGAACATGTTTTAACGTTTAATCAGCAAACATTAATTTCTTAGAATCTCTAGGGGAGGGCAGCTGCCCCTCTTGCCCCCCTTTGGTGATGCCTTTGTATATACCTGCGATAATCACCCCTCGTTGATATGACTTTTTGCCGAGTACAGAATCTACTGCATTTTATTGTTTTTTTATGTTACAAGTCAGTGAACAAGCACTAGACCCTCCAAGATCAGAGACAACCTTGGTTGCACCTCAGAGCGATAATCATCCCTTGCTGATGTCTGTGACAAAGTCTATAGCACTTTTGGCTCAATCAGATCTCGTTACCGTGTTAATGTATCTGGCGCCGTGTGTTGGCACTGACAGTAGTGTGCCAGTCGGTGGGAATGTACCCGTAACCGGTTATCACTTTTATCCATCAGCCAGTACGCTTTCACTCATACTTTATTTACATATTTTGATGTCGTTTCCGTTCTCAATAGTGTGGGCGGTTTTAATTAGTTTATTTAGATGACAATTCCCCGAATTTAGGGAAATTTTCCCTCAAGTATTTACAAGTATAGAAAGGAAAAAGAATATGGAATGCGAAGTGCCACTACATTATAGATCTACCTTTTTGCCGAACTTATAAATATTTACGTAATATACCCATTTTAAAACTATATTTTTTTAACTTTCATGTAAGCAAATTATTTGCTTGTATTATGGCCGTTAGTTAAGGATACTAACACATATAAATACTTTAACAGTTTCTGGAATAAATATAATGAACACACATTATCGCTTCGGTGGTCTAGCGGTGCGGCAGACTTCTTGAGGTCCCGGGTTCGATTCCCGAGTCAGGCAACCTAAAAAAACTAACAAATTTGTATTTTCAATTTTCTACAAAAGATAACGTGGTCCGGGATTGTATATGTGCCCGGTTGGAGATAGGCTTGCCACCTATCACATTGTGGGACTTACACCCGTATTCATAAACAACGCTATAAGGTCTCATAGCGCCGACGAACGCATAGGGACAGTCAAACTTATTCATAAACGATACTTGAGTAAATTCAACTACTACGCGTTTGTCAAAAATGACGCACAGCTAAAATAGCTACCGAGCTACTTTAAGGTACGCATAGTATCAAGTTGTTTGTTATAGAAATTTTAAGGTTGTTTATTTGCAACAATTGTACTCTTTAATAATTATTAGGGACCAAAAAATATTAATAAGAATGGTTTACAGCAGTTTGGAAGAGTTCGATAACTATATTAATAACAGAATATATGAAAAAAGACTAATATACGCAAAAAAAAACGAAACGTGATTTCCTAAATCCTATACCTATACTATATTATACAAAAACAAACAAAAATGTAAATAAATTTCACTTCGTCAATAAAAATATATATGTCTTGCTTAAAAGTATTTATATTGCTTGAAAATAGATTAATTTCGATTGGCATTTGCTACAACTTGACCATTGACATATGTCCAAAGCAGAGTGAAGTACGCTATAATAAACAGACCAATCACAGAACTGATTTCAACACTATGCGCTCTCCTAGCTAAGTAAGGTAGTAAGTAGTAGTTCTAGGTATTGTTAATTAATTGGATTGCTTCACGCAAGGAACGCATAGCTAAATGCTGTATTTCGCACAGCGTTGTTTCATTACATAGTCAAGTATGCTTCTTGAATACGGGTGTTAGTGCCTTCGGCTAGTCGTGGGTACCCTGGTTGTGCCTCTGTCTAAATCTTTCTGGATATGGGCATGAAGATATTTTTTCTATAATGAACACCTAATCTAGACCCAGAAAGAAAATAATACTTGCTCCAAATGACAATAAAAAATCTATATTTTAAGTTATAATTAGATGTTTTGTATTACTATGTTTTTGTTTTATTATTGTTTCATTCATAACATAGTACATTTGTTATTAAGATGACGGAGTAACTAGAATACATATTAAAGAACATGGAAATGTAAACATCGCGATCTTAATTTGGCTCCGCAACATTAACTTCTTTGTTGTTTGTCAGAAGTCTTTGTTGTTTGTTTCTTAAAATAATAATTATAAGCTATTCTTGTAAGCCTCACAAGATAACAAATACAAATAAAGAAAATGTGAATTTTAAATCAATTTTAGCCTGTGACTGTACTTCTATGAACATTTTAACTAAGCATGATCCAAATAAAGAACGTTTTATTTAACAATAAAATCACTTATACATATAATACGTTACATAAATATCTTTAATTGTTTGTAAATAAATAACAGTTTAAAAAAACACGCTTTTATTGCTTATCGAAATAAAAACTAGAAAATATTTTTTAATAAAGACGAGTTTTATATTACAGTAGTAGAAAATCGAACAACCAATCATAATGAATCACCTCACAATAAAATTATAATAAAATTTAAGTTATTGATAGAAGAAATTAATCCATAGTAAAAAAACTGTAAAAATTGTAGTTAGGGAAGCTGGAGTACCACAAGGTACTATATTAGGTCCATTACTGTACTGTGTAATGATATAAGTAGTGCTACCGATCACCAATGTTTTATTTTCGCAGATGATATCAGTAGTTGTACCCAATGATGATGAAAATAGTCATAAAATGTTATTAACAGCTGCAGAAAATGACATCACTTCATGGTTGATCTCTAATGATCTTCACGCCCATATCCCCAAAGAGGTAGGCAGAGGTACAACCAAGGCACCCACGACTAGCCGAAGACACTAAGTCCCACAATGTGATAGGTGGCAAGCCTATCGCCAACCGGGCACATTTCCAATCCCGACCAACATTTTTTTTAATTAGAAAATTGGAAAAATCCAATTTTCTTTATCTTGACCGACCCGGGATTCGAACCCAGGACCTCATGCAGCCAAGTCCAATACCCGGACCGCTAATGATTTATCTGTGAATGTAGCTAAGACGAAAATTATACAAATTCACAATTATAAAAGTAAATGTAATAAGTTAGATATCAAATTAAATAATGTAAGAATTGAAGAATTACAGGAAACAATTTTTTAGGCTTCCTAATAGATAAGTTCCTTGATTGGAAATCTCATACAAAAATAGTGGTAAAAAATAATATGTATGCAACCAAAAAAATTTGAAAAACTGTAGGTTTAAAGGCAGCAAATACTGCGTACCACGGATATAAAAGTGGCATATTAAGATATGGACTAATTTTGTGGGGCAATTCAACAAATGCGGATAAGGTATTTATTGCTCAAAAAAAGGTATTAAAACCCTTTGTAACGTGCCTCCGCTCCAATCTTGTAAGTTTAAATTTAAAACATTAAAATAGCACTTACCTCACCTTACATTCTGGATTCGACTTTGTTTGTCAAGAAGCACCTACATTTATTCAAAAAACTAAAAGAAGTCAAACTGATTACATCTCGAGATCCCACAAAATTAGAAGTACATTCAAGTGCAAAAGCGTTTTATAAAAAAAGTTGTCACGCCATGATTCAACAGTTATTACTTTGATGTTCTAGATATACCAATACGTCCTGTATTTAAAATTTATAGTATACACTTGTATATAATACTAGTACATCGATTGTTAGATAAAGTGTTTCCTTGTGGTTAAAGCTTACATTTATAATTGGCACAATAATTCGTTAATTATCATAAGTAGTTATTACTAGTTTATTAGGTAATAAATTATCACTTAGTTATTCTAAATTTCAAATTAGGCAAAGATTAAAGCTAAGTGATTTTCCTCTTCAGCGATTGTATGTTTTTGGGGTGTAGTTTTAATTGTTTTATAATAACATTAGTATTGTATAACTTAGAAATAACATCTAATAAAGGCTACCAGAACAATATAATTTATGTTAACATCTTATTAAAAACTTCATTATATATAAATGTCTAGCTATATCTATACTTGTATAAGAAGATAGAATTCTGTGCATTGAAGATATTTTAAATAATAGACATTTTTAGACATAATTTTTAGATTTTTTGTCTGTATGTCTGTATCATGAACGCGATTCACGCTGAATGTTCTAAACCGATCGTAACGGAATTTGGCTGGTAGGTAGTTTATGCCCCGAGGAAGCTTATAGGGAATTTTAACCCCGCTCACTAAAAGGATTCCTGTGGGAGATGGTATGTTATTGGGCTGTAATTCATTAACGCATATTCCGATAAAATTTATTTGATTTTTAGTTTGTAGTATCTGTGCTAGTCTGTAGTTGATTGTCCCGGATCTTTTTTTCAAGATACTGACTTTTTGCAGTTTAAAATTACGAACAAAACGACACTCGGTATGAAGTGATCAAATAACCTGCGCTCTAGGACGTAGAGAAACATTTGAACATATAGCTCATCTTATAAATAGATATATACATTATCATCACGCCAAGTCAAGTAAACAAAAAGAAAATTTGGGTTTTCCAATTTTCTAATAAATAAAATGTCTGGGATTGGATATGTGCCCGGTTGGCGATAGGCTTGCCACCTATCACATTGTGGACTTAGTGTCTTCGGCTAGTCGTGGCTGCCCTGGTTGTGCCTCTGCCTACCTCTTCGGGTATTGGGCGTGAAGATACTTTTTATACGCCAAGTTCAGCTTTTAGAGGAGACAAAAAGTATCCTGTGTAGAGTGAATGAAATTCAATTTCTTATTAAGTGTTAGACAACTCATGTCTAACACTTAATAAGAATATTTTCATGTCTTAATTATTGAAGATATTTTGAGGCTTTATTGTTATTGCCTTAATTTGCGACCTGTAGTGTTACTCTTGGATCTCGATTTCATCCAAATTGGAAATTGGAATCGGATGTCATTTTAGGTACTCTTGAATACAGTAATAGCACATTAACATTTAGCTTAAAAAAACACTGGATCCTATAAAATAATTTATTGCTTACTATTAACTCAACGTTAATAATTCGCTAGTGTGTTTAAGAGTACCTAAAATTATGTGTCCTATCAATTTCCAAAATTGCATGAATCGAGATTCAATAGTAATCCTACGTTTGTTTTAACTAGGGCAAAACCGTGGGGAATTGCATTGCCTGTAATAATACAAGTATAATGTAAGTGCGCCTACATAAAACTTCCATAAAATAAATACACCTTTAAGCCTTTTGTTTCGCTGCGTAATTAGGTGAGTAAACATTTGAACTACAAAACATTTAATTTAAGTGTTAATAGACTACGCTTTTTGCAAGATTAAGATAAGTTTTGACAACTAGAACTAGTCTGTACTGGGTTTTCCTTTTTTATTCTTTTTTTTTATATATTTTTTTATGACATTAGAAGGCAAACAAGCAGATGGATTTCCTTATGGTAAGAAATTCCCGCCTAGAGACAACAAAGGTGGTAATGGTGCGTTCCCAACCAGAGGCCTGGATGTTAGGCCCCGAGCAAAAGTAAGTTTACCGGCTACCTTACCCTCCGAACTGGAACACGTCATCACGCTATGGCGGCAGGAACAGGTAAAGCGCTGGTACCAATCCGGGTGAGTCACTGCGAACCTCTACCACCTAGTCAGATGTCACAGTACTAGTGACGGCAAGCCTATGCTCGCCTTTTACGAGCTGCCTGGCACAGAAAGGCAGATGGTCTATTTTACAAAGGAGCCCGGACCAACAATAACATAAAAAGTATGACAAGCCGCACGTGATACAAATACTTTAATACCGGCGTTTTGTCAATCAATAAAACCCAAACTCAAGTTAAAGCTTACATACCTAATAGAAGTCTATATCACAGAAAATCCTAGATACGTCCTTGACCTCTACCATCTACGACTAACTAAATAACTAAATATCCCTGGACATCACTACGTGTAGGTACATAGTATAAAACAAAGTCGCTTCCTCTGTCCCAATGTCCCTTTGTATGCTTAAATCTTTAAAACTACGCAACGGATTTTGATGCGTTTTTTTTAATAGACAAAGTGATTGAAGAGGAAGGTTTATGTGTATATTTTATACCCGTGCGAAGCTGGGGTGGGCCGCTAGTATATTAAAAGATAAGACATATTTTTTTTTATTTTATAGAACATTTATTGCTATGAAATACCTAGGAGTTTAAGCTTTGATGTAAACCATGTCTTGCTAATGTTACATTGCAATATCCAAATTAAAGAAACACAGACTGTGACAGTCTGGCCAGCCTTTAAACTGTATTTTGCACTAATCAAATAGTTTATAATTCCCTATTGATATATTCTGTCTACGTGACTTTATGGTTATTTATTTGTCGGTCGAGGTCACACTTGACCATTCCCCTAAGTTAATATTAACTACATCTTGCACAATCGATGGCTATATTCTAATTAAATCGGTTTTGATACAACGTTATTTCTTAAAACATTAGTTAATTAATCGATGTTGGTGCACATTCGATTCTGGGTTCGATTCTCAGATAGAGCAATAATTTTGAATAAGATTAGAATATTGAAAGTGAGTGATTATTTTCTGCAACATATCTGCATTTATAATCTCAAGAAATATATATATATGATTATTGATATTTATAAGACTAATCACTACATAGTATATAATTTAAAATCTTCCGAAACAAAAACTTCCCTTTAAAAAGAAAGAAAATTTCAGTTAATTTCCCCACTTTCAGCCCCACAACTTTTAAACGGCTCGACCCATTTTTATCAAACATGTCTAAGAACACTGGCACATAAGTTACCTTTAATACAAAAAAAATTGAAATCATTGCATCCGTTCAGGAGTTATGATGCCACAGACAGACAGACACGACAAACTTATAACACCCTTCTTTTTGCGTCGTCGGTTAAAAAACAAGACGCCCTTTGCTTTTGAAGTTCGATGTCTAATAATGAACCAAGTCCGACCGAGAGATATTGCACTTGTTTAAATTTGGCCTTAACTAAAATGCGATCAACAAAAGCACTTTAACACTTTCACTTTATTTTATGAAATCGCGGTTTCGCCCGTTTATTAAATCATACAATTTTCCGAAAAAGTGAAATATTTAATATATTTTTGGCAGGAAATCTCTTACCTACGTAAAACAAATAAAAAAACACTGACGCTTAAAATGTTGACAACAATCATTTACATATATTTCCAATTTTATTTTTATATAAACTCGCAAGACTGCTAAAAAGAAATATCGACAAGTATTATATATATTCATAAGTTTTCACATCATAAAAGTAATTTTGCATTTGACTTCTATTTATTACTTAAGAAGCACTTATGACTAATATTACAAAAAATCTAACAAAAGATTTAAATGCAGATGAAAATAATCATGCAATATATTTGCAATGTATGTTACAAACTAATTATGTAATATTTTTATATATGCACATTTAATTGATCAGCTAAAACGTAATTTTTGTATCAACGAAACTAGAGAATACCGTCAACAACATTTACAAGTATCTTTACGTCCATATCTCCAAAGACGTAGCACAAACACCACTAGCCGAAGACACCAAGTCCTACAATGTGATAGGAGGCAAGCCTATCGCCAACCGGGCACATATCTAATCCCGAGCAACATATTTTATAAGAAAATCGGAAATATCTTAAACTTCCAAAAAAGTCGTTTCAACTTTATTTTTTTAGGTAACCTGAGATTTTTTTATTGGATGAACAAATTTTTCTTTTTTTTTTGAAAGAACGAGAATGGGCCGTATCTAAAATAAATTACTTAATAATAATCAATTAAGGCCCCATACTTAGTCAGCCAGAAGAGCCAATCAGCGCACTCCCCCGTTCCATGATTACTATGAAATATTGCGCTCTAAAGTAAATGTCCTAAGCGCCAAATCACTATTTTTGACACTATAAAAGTTTTTTGAAAAAATATATAAAAACTGAAACAGTTATCTTTTAGGTATAATACTTATCTAAGTTTATGTTAAATTTGGTGTCGATATTTTTATAATTGAAGTAGACAGTTGGGTTTCGCTTTCAAAAAAGGGTTAATTTATTGATTTTTTTTCTATCGAGCAAAGTGAAATGAATCGTGTTTTGGAAACACTAGTCTTATAAAGCATATTAATGTTAATCTTGTGTATTTTTGTCGCCAAGATCCATAATTGCTTTGTATGAAAAAAACAGTATATTGCTGACGTATTTTAGCATACATGGCCCCTTAATAAAAAAAATCTATGTAAAGAACATCATCTACAAGACAAGAACAAAATAGCCATTAACTTGAGCACCTTTTGAAATACTTTTTTTTATAAACTAATTCACCATGCATGACGAAATAAATACGAAAAAAAAACTAAAATGTGGTTAGTCTAAATATTTAT
>NJDC01005912.1:42064-54494 GCA_002245475.1 Calephelis virginiensis | reverse complement strand
TAATGTCAAATACGAAGTTCACCGGGTCGGCTAGTTTAAAATAAAATAAATAACTGTGAAAAGATTATTTTTTTAATTAGTTATTATAATGGTAATTATTATTATTTGTTCTTATTCCTATTCTCAAACATTAATTCCAATCGATCGTTTATTAATTAGCTATTGTACTTTTGTATCTGGCTGTAAACCTCACGCAACCAATCCAAAGGCCAGTGCTGTCGTGACGCCAAAACCTCCAACATCTAACATGGTTTCATTTTTATGACTAGCTTATCAACATTTTCCAATAGATGCACTCGAAAGTCTCTCGAATTTCGGGATCAACAAATGAACATTGCATTTTTGTGAATAGATTTTTAACCCCTGACAGAAAAGTGGGGTTTTATAAGTTTGACTTATCTGTGGCATCATAACTTCTGAACTGAGGGACCGATATCGATGAGGATTATTATTTCAAAGATGTCATGATCGAGATGGTTCTATTACCATTACCATTTAACCTTTTCCTGACAATAACTAACACAACCAAAAAATAATCATATTTTTAAAGAAATACACACTTGTACTATTTTACTTATCACTTATAATTTATTACTTTGTAATTAGTAGCCTACCGATTTCGCTTATACAGCATCATCAGGGCTAAAAACTTAAACTAACTTAATTTAGTTAACTTAGTTAACTTAGTTAAGTAAAACTTAAACTAAGCGAAACTGGTAGGCTACTAATTACAAAGTAATAAATTATAAGTGATAAGTAAAACAGTACAAGTGTATATTTCTTTAAAAATATGAATATTTGGAAGTTTTACCAAGCGCCGACGATGGAAAATATCAAATACAAAAAACAATCAGCAAAATTAGTCTATCCGTTTAGGCATGATGCGATGGCCAAGGGAAACTGGAATTCATCTTAAGGGATTTTGTAGTCGAACTTCATTCCACCCGTTCAGTTTGTATGGGAAATATTAAAATGTTGTTTTTCCTAGCTTCCTCGTAGTTTCTCCCCTTTTCTTATCTTTGAAACCTTCTCTAGATTTGAACATATAAATCAAAACCAAAATTCACCAAATCGGTTCAGCCGTTTTCGTGGCTTAGCGAGGCTAACAAATAGCAATTGATTTTTATAAATACAGATATAAAAGGATTTTCATTTGCCGTTACCATCGAATCACGCCCGAACGGTTGAAACAATTTTGCTATTATTTTTTTGTTATGTTTATTAACGTATGGTGAAGGTTCTGATAAAAAAGTATCTTCACGTCCATATCCCTGAACAAGCAGGCAGAGTCACAACCAGGGCACCCACGACTAGCCGAAGATACTAAGTCCCACAATGTGATAGGTGGCAAGCCTATCGCCAACAGGGCACATATTCTATCCCGAGCAATATCTTTTTATTAGAAAATTGGAAAAACCCAATTTTCTTTTTGTTGCCCGACCCGGGATTCGAACCCGGGACCTCCTGCAGTCAAGTCCAACAACTGAACCGCTAGACCACAAAGGCGATGATAAAGAGAAAAACTAGGAAAATGCAGGGAAAATGGAAAAAAACAATACTATATTTTATCCATACAAAATATTAATAGCTGTTTATGTGAAGCGATACGAAGTTGGCTGAGTTTCTAATTTTTATACATAAGTTGATTTAATTAGATCATATTTATGTTACGTTTTACTTAATAATGTGCAGTCATTTTTTTATTATTATTATATTAATAAAAACTAAGTTCACTTGCATAATACTCCCAGTTATTCAACTAGATATAAACAATAAATATTTTAATTAATAAGTGAGAAACTATTTGGAGCTAGAATATTGGTAACATTTTTTTTTGATAATTATACTTTATACTTTTACATACTAATAAAGTATGCAAAAATACTTTATTTTCAACCTTACAATGCGTAAAATAAAATACAAATTATGAAAAGTACAGTTAAAAAGTGCAATAAATACCTACTTAAAATGCATCTGATAGATTAACAAGCATAAAAATAGTTATTTCTTACCTACTCTCCATTCCCGCCACTTCAGCTTTCACTGAAAGAGTTTTTTTAGTAATGAATCAAAAGTGGCGGGAAGCGAGAAAAAGAGCATTATTTTTTTTTTTTTTTATTAATTAATCAATTAATCAAAAATTGTTTATTTATTTGAATTAAAATTATCTTGATTGTCAATCAAGCTTTGCAATATTTAAAGATAACAAAAAAATTGTTAGCATTTGCTAAAAGTACACAAAAGTAGGTAACAACATAACACTTTATTTTTTTTCCTATCCAAACCAGTTAATACGTTTTTTTTGGTCAAAAAAGTTAGCAACCCTAGATCCGCAGTAAATGGTAACCTGAATCTTGACTCGGGCTAAAAGCAACTAGTTCACAAAAGTTGATAAAAATCCGTTCAGAATTTTTTGCATAAACAGGCAAACCTACAAAAAATTAAAAGCCCTCGTTATGGGACATGTATCATGTATATAAAAACGTAACTAACATTGTTTCTAAAACATATTTCTTGTTCGGGTTTAATTTTCTTATTGTTTTATTATAGGTATGTGCCTATAGATTATAGAATAATAAATAAATACCGCGGTTTAAATTCCGTTTGTCCGTTTATGTACAATTACCATCATACAACACGCGTGAAGGATCGTGACAGTATTTATAGGTATATCGATATATTCCATACATTAACATATTCATATTTATGATATTTTCCTCCTTGCCTCATTGATCGTGTGGTTAACGTACTGTACCTAATAACGTCGGTAATCGATGTCAGGTTCGATTTTTAACAGCAGAAATACATGTGAGAATTGATGAACTAGAAATCTGTGCATCCTTTTTTTATGATATAGGAAGGCAAACAAGAAGACGGATTTCCTGATGGTAAGAAATTCACGGAACTTAGAGACACCAAAGGTGGTAATGGTGCATTGCCAACCTGAGGTCGGGATGTCAGGCCTCGAGCAAAAGTAAGTTTACCGGCTACCTTGCCTACAAACCGGAACACGTCATGACGTTATGGCGGCAGGAATAGGTAAGGCGGTGGTACCGATCTGGGCGAGTCGCTGCGACACTCTACCACCTAGTCAGATGTCACGGCGTTCACGATGTCATGGTATCACATTGTGGGACTGAGTGTCTTCGGCTAGTCGAGGGTGACTTGGCTGTGCCTCTGCCCACATCTTCGAAGATATGGGCTTGAAGATACTTTTTTTAATTTCACTTAATATCAGTTCCATAGACGGCTATTTGTTTTTGCGTGTTTGCTGTAATTTACAAATATCTAACCTTTATTTGTGATTAAGGTATATTTGCCATAATTTTTGCCTTATTGGGCTATTTGACAATACAGAAAAAAAAGCAAATAAGAAATACGGCTTACCTAAAGTCTGTTGGTTTTTCGAGGTATATCGAAGGAGACACTAATCCACAGACTGTAATACTGGCCACACGTGGTTTTTTTAAGCATAGCATTTAACAGTAACATGCGTTAAAATAATAAAGTCCATCTACAATGTAAAGTCAGTTTTGTTAAAAAAGTAGCCTTTGATTTTGTTTAGCAAATATATGTTGTAGTATAAAAAAAGAAATAATCATTTGGTATTTTCCACCACTTGTGGACGGTCAAATTGCCTATTTGTCCCTACGTCAAATACTAGCGACTCGTCCGGATTGATACCACCGCCTTACCTATTCCTGCCGCCATAACGTCAGCGCTTGCCAATAACATATTCCGGTTTGGAATATTTTTTGCTCGATGTCTGTTATCCCGGCCTCAGGTTGGCAATAGACCATTTCCACCTTTGGTCTCTCTAGGTTGCGTGAATTTCTTATTATCAGGAAATCCGTATACTTTTTTGCCTTCCAATATAATAAAAAAACCGCATAACTACTACACAAATAGCTTTGTGTGGAACCAGCATTACAGCCACTTGATTGACATACCTAACTGTCACTTAAATGACATACCTAACTGTCACTTGATTGACATACCTAACTGTCACTTGATTGACATACCTAACTGTCACTTGATTGACATACCTATCTGTCACAAGCTGTCGAATTTATAGCTATGAAAACGCACCACTACCACCTTTGGTGGCTCTAGGCGGCCTGACTTTCTTATTATCAGGAAATATGTGCTCTTGTTTCTCTTCTAATATCATAAAAAAACTGAATAACTACACAAATAGCCATGAAACCGCATAACTGTCACTTGATTGACATACCGATCTGTTAGTTGTCAAATTCGAATTTATAGCTAGGTAAAGACAGTTTCTTTTGCGCCAGCCAGTTTAATACAAAATACATTGACGTATTTCACTAGCACAGACTAGTAAGATAACTACACGTTTTCCCTAGCACCACGCTAGCTCTGCGTTTACAATATGCATGCGATGCACGAAGCAGCAATCTTCCTAAACTCTTTCACTTTTTAACTCGAACGTGATATAAACTGTCGATTTTGCAAATTTTTAAATATTAAACCGAGCACATGGCTGATTTAGAAGTTATAGATTTTATTCTTATTTTATACATTGTGATATATAGAGAGACAACAATTCTGAAAATGCTGAATGTGTCCTGGCCTGGCCTTAAAATGGCCCCATTTTAAGTCATCTGCACCTATTTTTGGGAAGTACATAATATAATATTGTATAAAGTAACGTGTTTTTGTGTTTTTTTTTTCAAAATTTGATCAACCGGGACGTTTGGATACTAGGCAAATAATTAACGGTTAAAAAAGAAAAAAAAAAGGAAAAAAAATTGATTTAAAATAAATGTATTTAAAAACCTAGTTTAAAGTTACAGGGCAATCAGTTAAAACAACTTTAAAACCTTCAAAAATATTTCAGATATTCAAAATTTTTGTTAGATGTCCCTATTTCAAATTTTTATTTTATTTTAATCAAACAGGTAGGTAAATTTTGTAGCCATCAGACGAAACTCATTAAAAAAACACACCCTTCAAAAACAAAAATACAATAAAAAATATGTATTAAAATGCCTGTATTTTGGGAATGTGTGTCGACATTTTTTTTATTTCTTTACTGATAATTATTTATTGTCTAGTATCCGCAAATCTCATTTGATCAAGTTTCGAAAAATCAGATTGTATAGTTTTATTATATACATTTATTATCTATACATTAATACGTGATGCTAAAACTTTGGACCCATTTTTACGAAAATTGCGCGGACGCAGGAGCATAAAATTTGGCACACTTATAGTTTATGTGTAGGAGAAGTGCAGATTTTCCAATAATAATGCTTAAAAAGTACATTATATGAATAACTAGAACTTTACCCACACTACCCAAGCATTTGACGCAAATTCATGATAACGATAAAACAGATGGCGCACTAAAAAGTTTGGAAACAAAGTGGTTTGTCTTGAGAAATGAAGTTGGCGTTCTTATCAACAAGATATTAAAAATTATTATGGTCGAATTTCGACCAATGGGCGACCACTAGTATGAATAAATATGTAAATATTACATAAGTATAAAAAGTATCATGTAAGTACGTATATAAAACATTTGTAATTATTATGTGGTATAGAAGGTATATATATATCGTAATAAATGTTTTATATTAAAAATTAAAAACCGTAACGATTAACATTCACGTGACCTAGAACTTGATTGCAATTTACATAATCTATATAGTTACCGCTAAACTCCGAAGTTCGGTTAAAACCTGGCTTAGCCGGCTAAAAAACAAAATTTTTTTTAAGCGTGTGGAAATTTCCATGGATATCCGCCACTTCCGGGGGATTATGTCGGACTCCTACCCCTACCCCCTCCTCCGCAGGCCTCGTGGCTATCAACCCAAGCGGGTCAAATGGCTCACCATCCTGTGTCTGCTCCACGTGTCCCCTTTTGAGCAGAAATGGGTACTGAAAAGCAGCCTTCCTGGGCCAATTAGTTTCGCTGGGCCCAGCATGACACTGAGCCTAGTCTTACCCGAACTTCGGAGTTTAGCCGTAACATATATACTCGATGTCAGCATGTAATTAGTATTGTTTTACGTATATACTATTAGTTGCCCGCGATTTACGATAAACTTTCTCACCCGACAGACGTTGTTCTGTCCATTAACTTGCCATTAATTAAATGAATGAATGAATGAACTCTTTATTGTGCACAATTAAACTTATTACAAAATGGTACAACTAAGTATTACCAAGAGGATATTATAATAGGTTATAGTACACAAAAGGCAGTCTTATCGCCAAAAAAGCGGTCTCTACCAGACAACCTTTTTGTCTGAGGAGATTATATAAACATAGGTTCAGTAGGTAAAGAGATTAAACATACAAAAACTATAACATAAGATTAAAACATTTATAATAACAGTAATGACAAAAACAAAAACAAAAAACAAAAATAGTATAAATGTAAAACAAAAATAAACAATTTAAATTAGGACATAACAATATTACATAATTTAAATGGAAGTAAATACCACATCAATTAACCCAAATACAACTCTTCAAATAATGTACTTTTACTAAAGTTTTAAAAGTAGCCAAAGTTTGTGCAAGTCTTATATTAGTTGGCAAACTATTCCATAACTTAACAGCCTTCATTGAAAAAGAGCACCGTAAGAATTTGTGTGATGTAGAGGGATACGCAAACACAGATTTTGAGCAGAACGTAATTCTTTAACATCATACTTGAAACATTAACTGTAAACATTGAATTAAAAAAAAAAGTATCTTCACGCCCATATCCCCGAAGAGGTAGGCAGAGGCACAACCAAGGCACCCACGACTAGCCGAAGACACTGAGTCCCACAATGTGATAGGTGACAAGCCTATCGCCAACCGGGCACATTCCCAATCCCGACCAACATTTTTTTTTTATTAGAAAATTGGAAAAATCCAATTTTCTTTTTGTTGGCCGACCCGGGATTCGAACCCGGGACCTCATGCAGTCAAGTCCAACACCCGGACCGCTAGACCACAGAGGCGATACATTGAATTAAAATAAGTTTAAACTTAAACTTAAACTTACATTGAATTAAAATAAGTTTAATTTTTTTGTTTGTCTAAATCTCCTGATAATTGTTGCTTCCCGCTGATATTCCCGTTAGATGCGGTTATCAAAGGAAGTAGACATTTCTGTTTATGTACCATTAGCCAACCCAAAAACTTTGTATCGCTTGGCATTACTAACAGAAATATAAAAGTTTTGCTTTTACTATTTTCCCTGCAAATTTCGCAGGTTTCCTCTTCGATTATATATTTTCCTAAGTTTTCTAAAGTTTTCTAAAGTTCCGCTAAACTTATATTTTTTTCTCTTATTAACCTTCTCCTGACCATAACTAACGCAACAAAAAAATAATTAGCAAAATTTGTATAGGTACATATCTGTTTAGGCGTGATGCGATAATCAAGGGAAATGTGGATTTCCTATATGTCAAAAAGAAAATATAGATTATTGTTTAAATATTTAATAACATAGCATTCTTGTCGAACAAGAGTCTTCTGTTAATTATTCATATTAAGAAAAAAAGCTGTGTGTGCGATTGACACAGGATAGAAGTGAAACTTCAGTAAGTCGACAAAAGAATGAGATGAATATATATTAGTGTCTCTTACCTGTCGTGTTTTTCCGTTGCTTTTGCGTTGTTTGAAATCACAACGATTCTAAAAAAGTTTCACTTCAATAAAAAAATATTAAAAAGTAGTTAGGAATAAACCTTAATTTAAACAACCAAGGGCAGAAAAACTGCAAAAGCCTACTTCAACTACCTATTTCACTTCCATGTCGCGATTTGATAGTTCCTTTATTCGAAAGATAGCAAAGAAATTATTTTAAATTGATCCCACAACATTTTTATCAACATCCAACCAATAGTTTTGAGTTAGACTTAACTAGCTGTTGCCCCCGGCGTTGCCCGCGTGGTTAATGGTCCCTCAGGAACAGTTTTTCGAGATAAAAACTATCTTATGTGTTAATCCGAGTTACCCTCTATCTGTGTACTAAATTTTATGAAAATCGTTTCAGCAGTGTTTGCGTGAAGGAATAACAAACAAACATACAAACTTTCGTATTTATATTAATGGGATAGGATAATGCATAAATTTCCGTCGATATTTAGTTTATGTACAAACACATCCGTCGCGTTTTATTATATCTATATGTTGTGATAGATTGAGTATCATCAATAAAAGTCATTATAAATATTAATTATTTGTTTACAGGAAATGGCTAGAAGAAATAGCTTTGGCGAACAGACAGGGTCGAAAGCCGTCGCTTCTCCGGGCGATGACCAAGGCATTCTGGTTGAGTTACGCACCTTCCGGCATCATGTTTCTCATACAAGCACTCATCCTTAAGTAAGTAATATACATATTTATGTATTACTAGTTGTTTTTTGCGTCTTTGCCTATTTTTAAATGACCCCAAAAAAAGGAGGAGGTTCTCAATTCGGCAATGTATTTGTTCCGCGATTACTCGGCTAATAGCCAACCAATTTTGATGGTTCTGTTTTAGAAACATAGGTCATGATTCCGAGGTAGTTTCATATTAGTTTTATTATGATCCGATTAATGGTTTTTGAGTTATACTTAAAATAGAAGAGGTCAAAAACTACTAGTAAGATGTTAATAAAATTGATGTGGGACCATTTCAGAACCAGTTGCTATGTTTCGAAAAAAGAATTATCAAGTCACGGAGTGGTATAATGAAATAATAGTTGGAGTCGCTTTTTACAGTTTTACTGCGCTTAACTATTGGGACCAAGTTCCTTGTCAGGTGATACATGCACCGAGGGGGTCGGGGTTCATTCATTCTTTAAGATTTGGCCATCACGTTAGTATTTAGCCATAAGTCAAGTAGAAATTTGCATCAAATTTTATATCAATTTCAATTAATTTTAATTAGTCATCAGTTGTAAGTCGTCAGTAAGTCATGTCAGGCTCTTGGGTAAAGCGGTGGCCTTTTTACACAAGCTCATGTAACGAGATTTGGCGGCAACGAGAAAATTTACGATACGCTAATTTCTTTATGATTATTTCATTTGTGCACTTTTACTGAACAAAATTGTACAAAATGCCACCAAAATTGACTAATTTCACTCAATATTAACACGAAATTCAATAATTATGAAAAAACTTCGACCATCTTTTCTCTCGATGGCGCCAAAACTCCTGGGTCGGGGTTAAAATTAAAAATAGAAATTGTATGTGTGGAATAGTTGTGATTTTCACATAAACTTACATCCTGTATTATTTTACCGTTTGGGCAAAGATTTTAATAAAAAAAAGTAATCTGTGTTTGAACTCGGGTTTTCAGCTATATGCATATTATCAAATTTCATCAAAATCAGTTTTGCGGTTTAGCCATTAAATAGCAACAGACATACTACAAACAAACTTTCGTATTTATAAGATAATACATTATAATATCGATATAGAAGTTTTAAACGCTATATAGAATGTATTATTATTAAAATATTTAACAACACTGCATTCTTGTCGGATATGACTTTCATGTGATCGCAATTAGTTCTATTTTCAATGTAAAAAATTAATCCCCATTTAAAATAATAAATAAATGATAGAATTTAGTTATTTTTAGCGTATTATTTTTCAAACATGTAATAAATAAAATCCTATTAATTTATATTTGTATGTAATAAGACTATCGAAGTAATAGTTGATATGATCAAAACTAACATCTCGTGTTACAGAATTTTCGAAGCCATTTTGCTTTATGTTATGGATCTTTTAAATTAACTGCTCGTGACCGTAGTATAATATACTATTAGTAAACATGTAATACTTGTTTTTCTGAATGAAATAAAAACCGAGGCAATATACTTTGTAAGTTATGCAAGTGTTTACTAAATATGCCTGACAGGTAGTTCAAGAAAGTTCTTGAATAGCTGGGCATAGATCCTTTGTATTATAGATTAATTCAATAAAAGGTATCTCGTCTAGGTCCACGAAAAGTGTAAAAATTAAATATTTAACACAAAAAATAAATATTTTTCTTGATTTCCTTCAGAGATTCTGTCATCAAATCCAGACTTGGTGGCAACGGTGCGATATCGGAAATACACTCTTCAAATATTATTATTTTTCTAGAATCGGTTCATAAATGACGGAGAAATATATTACCATGCATACAAAATGTGAGAGTTGAACATAATATAATGTATATAACATATAATCTCTTAAACTTTTTCGAGGTTAATTAAATAAGTAATAATTTTTGATATGCTATTTGACAAATTTAGGAAGTTTTGTAATAATTATATACGCTCTTTTATTTCATACCTTATAAATACTAACATTTTTTACGGTTCATAAAAAAGCGTCAAACTTACACAAGTCTTACGTTCGGCGTTTTTAAACTACTTAAAAATGCCGGGCAACGCATTTTAACACCTTTTTTTGAAGTGAAACTTCTATAGAATCGTTGTGATTTCAAAATGGGTACAACAAAAAAACGACAGGTAAAAGACACAAAAATATTCTCATTATTTTGCATTCTTCTTCTCATTCTTTTGCATTCTTCTTCTCATTCTTTTGCAGGTAAGAGACACAAATATATATTCATCTCATTCTTTTGCAGGTAAGAGACACAAATATATATTCATCTCATTCTTTTCCGATTTACTGAAGTTTCACTTCTATCGTGTGTGAATCGCACACACACCTTTTTTAGTTTTTTCGTTAATAGGTCTCTATAGCCTTTAGGTTTTACGTTAAGAACTTTGACATGCTGCCTTTTCTCATTATTTTATTTTAAAATAGTCATGTGTTAGCTTATCAAGCAATATTTGGCGGCAATACACGATACCCTTACTTACTCAATATGTACACGAAATGTAATAATTATAAATAACTGATTTCATGTTTTCCTCGACACCGCGAAAACCAGTATTACTAGCTGTACGGGATTTTCTTTTTCGTTAGCCTTCTACTTTTTTGCAGGCCATTCCAACCAGTAGCACTAAGTATGATGCTGGCGTACTGGGAACCAGGGTCTGATATGTCTTACGAACAAGCAGTATATTGTGCAACAGCTGTCATCTTGATGTCCTTACTGATAGCATTCCTCAACCACCACGGGACCTACTCCACTCAACAATTTGGAATGAAAGTTCGCATAGCAGCCTGTTCCCTGATCTACAGGAAGGTAAATGCTGATTATACTACCACGTTTATTTTATTTTACATTTAGGCCAACGTAGAGCTGGAAGACTACATTAATTTTACAATTAAGGCCAATGTAGAACTGGAAGACTACATTAATTTTAAAATTAAGGCAAAAATTGAACTGGAAGACATAAAAGAAAGTCGTGTTAGTTACACTATTTATAATTCAAGAACGGCTGAACCGATTTGGAAGAAAATTTATGGGAAGATGAGAGTTTGAATAACTGTGTTTTAGGCGACGACGGTTGAATTTTTAGCATCAGGAGCTCCGCCTGATTTTGCTGTGTTATAACGTAAAACTTAGCTGGACTTTACCTCGTTAACTGTTAATTAACAACTTTTAAGTTAACTTACAAAAGAAAAGAAAAAGTAACAAGAAAAGATAACAAAAAATTAAGTATTTTCGTCTATTTTCCTGCGATTTTATCATCAGATCCAAACGAAGTGGCAATCGGATCATTTCAGAAGTACGCTACTTGAAATAAAGAAAGCATTTTTGAATTCGGTTTAAAAATGACAAAGAAATCGGTTGACTGAAATAAAAAATAATACTAGTAATCTCCTCATTAATAAAGTTAAGTTTTATAGTATTACATATTTGTTTCGCGGTGCCCAGCTATGTGTATAAAAAGGCTCCACGTGTTTATTTAAAGTTCAGTTCCTATAATCAACGAACCGTAATCTATTGTAGTACCATATATAGTTTGCTTAAAGTAACGAAGCGTTGCTCATAGTTATACAAAATGTTTCGAATTAACAGTCGATAACGAATGACCGTAGTTAGATTTTATTATTATTGGTAAAAAACACTACCATTCGTAAGCATAACGACTCGTTTCTTGAATATAGGAATCCGACGTTAGTCAAGTTTACAATTCAATATTTTTCCTCGAAAGACATATCGAACCAATTTCCATAAATATGTGATAATTTGTAGTAGCCTGGATTTCCAGCTTCGTTTTTCCGGTAGCTTGCTTACAATTCAAATGACAATTATCACCCACTGAATGGTAATAATACATATTAGTGTGGCATGCTTAAAACATACCTGCAAAAATAACAAAGTAAAATGTTTTGAACAAAACAAATTAAACGATTTTCCTACTTCATATAGTTTTGGTGACAAATTGGGAATGGTTCAATCGGTATTTCAATTATCTGTTAATTAAGTTAGGCTTTTTATATATATTTTTTTTTATTGTAGGTATAAAAACTGTGAAACTAGAAGTTTTGGTTGCATACTTTGAAA
>NJDC01005912.1:28135-41691 GCA_002245475.1 Calephelis virginiensis | reverse complement strand
TGCATCAAATTTATCAAAATCGGGATTCAATTATAATAATTAGTCATACGTCGTCAACAAGTCATGTCAGGGTCTTGGATGGCCTCATTACTCAAGCTCATATAGTGAGATTTGGCGGCAACGAGGCAATACACGATACGCTAATTTCTTCATGATTATTTCATTTGTGCACTTTCACTTAGGAAAATTGTACAAAATTCAACAAAAATTGACTAATTTCACTCAATGTAAACACGAAATTCAATCATTATGAAAAAATCACGACAATCTTTTCTCTCGATGGCGCCAAAACTCCTCGAAATCCACTTGTCTGGTCTATTTTATTTTTTTTATTCACATATACACAAAAGAGGATGATTATGATGCATTTTTTTAATTAGAAAATTTGTAATTAAGTTAAGTCCAACAGTTGGACTGCTAGATTACAGAGGCGATATAACTTAATAAACATTATATTAAATATTAAAAAAGAGACGCAATTTTTGCATTTTCTTCTTATTCATTAAATAAAAAAATTAAGTAAAAGCTATTTTACAGTAAGATCGACATGAACTCGCGACCTTAATCTTAATAGGATGTTCAAGTACGTTCCATATGTAGAAAATGTTATTGTTTTCATATCGATTTCTTCGATAGTTATATTCCGTAACTGCACAACACTACTAAGGACTCATACCGTATAGACACAGGTACGGGACTGTGTATTTAATAAATTTATTCGAGTATCTATTAAAGTAAAAGTAGTAGTATTTTTATGTATTGGTATCGTTTACCCCTAAAACAAGCAAATAAATTGCTTACTGCTACTATTGCTATTGGTTAAATTCAATTTGTATTGGTTATTATATGGGTATACATAAGATGGTCATTCACATATCATTTTGTCACCATATTAACCATACCTGGCATACAAAATTACAATTATCGCTTAAATCATGTATTACATTCTAGGAACATGATTTATACAATCCATATATTAAGAAACGAAGTGTATTAAGCGAAGTGTATTTATTTTCATTTCAATTGATATAAAAGAAATGGTAAAATAATTATTATCACTATTGCTATTACTGTCAGAAGGATCAAATTGTAAATATTAAAAAGCTAGCTAAAAAGCTACTGAAAGCTAGCTAGTAGTAAAAGCTAGTTCCCGCGAACTTTATTCCGCCCCTTCAATTTGTATGGGAAAAATTAAAATATTGTTTTTCCCAGTTTTCTCACAATCGAACAGGATAAAAAGTACCCTATGTCCTTTTCCCGGTTCTAAGCTACCTCCCCACTAATTTTCAGCCTAATATATTCAGCCGTTCTTGATTTATAAATAGTGTAACTAACACTACTTTCTTTTATATATACGAGTATGTTTAACAGAATAAAATGTGTACATTATTCTACAGGTAATGAGGATGAGCTCCGGAGCCCTAGCGCAAACTACAGCTGGTCAAGTTGTGAACCTCCTGTCGAATGACGTGAACCGTTTCGACTACGCATTCATATACACACACTTCATCTGGCTCTTACCTCTGCAAGTGGTCATAGTCTGCTACCTGATATACCTGAAGATCGGATACGCCGCCATCGTTGGAGTCATCGGCATAGTTCTGCAAACCATCCCAGTGCAATGTATGTATATAAATTCTACATACTTTTCCCGTGTTGGCCTGGGCTTCTGTGCATAATAGACCCTCTGCCTTCAAGCGAGCATAGGCTAACTGTCACTAACACCGTGTCATTCTACTAGGTGGTAGACTATCGCGACGACTCGTTCGATTGGTAACACCGCCTAATCTATTCCTGTTTTGTCCAATGCTTCCCGTTGACGTGTTCTGGTTCGGAGGGTAAAAAACCGATTTCAAAATTCTAAAAAATCTTTTAACCTGTTTTTAGACTTGACTTCATGAGGTCCCGGCTAAACGCATGTATGATCTTTTAACCTGTTTTTAGACTTGACTTCATGAGGTCCCGGGTTCGATTCCCTGATCGGGCACCAATAATGAAACTGCCTTTTTATTTTTTTTACTCCGAATTAGTTATGTGCCCTGTCGGCAAAAGGTTTTGCTAACAATAAAATTGTGAGTTTGTAATACTAAATCTCAGGCTAGTCGTGAGTGGCCTATTTGTATCTCTTTTTTCCTCTCTCTTCAGAAATATTATCAAGGAGATAGTTTTAAAAAAACAGAAAATTGCTATGGACATTATGTCTATTATTTACATTAAAATCCTAAATGTAAAAATGTCATGTCACAGTTTATATGATGGCACAGCGCATTGTTTCGAAACGGCGCAAATTTTTTTTGTGTATTTTTTTATATTTGGTAAGTTTAAGAATATACTTTACTTTAAAAGTTTACTTCATAGGAGATGGCACGTATTCCATATCAGCTAGTACAATTATATACAAGTTGTGTTCTCTGCAAATCTCCATAATATTTAGTAATGACACTGGTTTTACTAACTTCTATGTAGTTAGGTATCTTCACGCCCATATTCCCAAAGAGGTAGGCAGAGGTACAACCAAGGCACCTACGACTAGCCGAAGACACTAAGTCCCACAATGTGATAGGTGGCAAGCCTATCGCCAACCGGGCACATTGCCAATCCCGACCAACATTTTTTTTTATTAGAAAATTGGAAAAATCCAATTTTATTGTTGTTGGCCGACCCGGGATTCGAACCCAGGACCTCATGCAGTCAAGTCCAACACCCGGACCGCTAGACCACAGAGGCGATGCTTCTATGAGTTTAGTTTATTTGAGTTGCTTTTCCTGTTTGTGTGTAAACATGTTTAATTTTGGAAATGTATTTTATTCGTAGAAAAACAACGTTGCCCAATATTGGATAGGCAGGTAGACCAAATTTTAATAATCTTAGAGGATATAGACCTTTAAAACCCAAACTGCACAAACATGAGTTTCTGTCTATCGACTGGTAACCTTTACTAATTAGTCGAATGTATCGTCAATTCACAATCAAAACTGAACTTCTGATTTTTTTATCTGATAAGAACGAAGAAGCATACACATCTCCTAATGGTAAGCGACAAGTGTAGCCTATTGACGCCATGTAAAAAAATAAATAAATATCTTTGAACAAGTGACACAAATTGAATCTAACCCCAAAGTAAGCAAATTATATGCTTGTGTTATGGGTGTCAGTCAACGATACTATTACATAGAAATACTTAAATAGATACCAGAATAAATTTAATAAACACCCAGACCCGGAAATGCAGACATTTAAATGTTCATCACACAAATACCTGCCCCCCTCGGGAATCGAACCCGAGCCTCGCCATTCGTCGATGCAGTTAGGCGAGTACGCTAACCACTCGACCAACGAGGCGGTTAATAATAATTGTTAGTATTAATAATATATTTGTTAGTAATATCCCATTCATCATAAGCTCGACTCTTACCAGTTGCCAGGGGAGAGACGGAAGGTCTTTATTTACAGAAAACTCGGATAAATACGGAGAATCCAGACAACGGTCCGTTTTTGACACCATATTTCTACCGCTTTTTAAGCACGTGTGTTTAAATAATTTTTATTTTTATCTATAGACTTGAATGGTCGGGTAATTACATAATATTTATCCGAACAAATCTCTTTACGTCAATGTACATAAAGGAGTGCGTACATATGAAAAAGGTATCCCCACGCTCGTATCCCCGACGAGATACACAGGTACAAAGTACCCACGTTTAGCCGAAAGCACCAAGTCCCACAATGTGATAGAAAGCAAAAATATCGCCTACCCATACATCCAACATATTTCCAAAATTAAACATGTTGACGCACAAAAAAAACAATCTTAACTCATACGAACTGGTAAAACCAGTGTCATTACTAAATTTTATGGAGATTTGCATAGACCACAACTTTAGAGATGCGATTTCCATGACCACAAAAGAAACACGTACCTAATATTGTAAACACTTTGGTTTTTATGCGAATTTGTTAACTATGTATATATTTTGTATACGAAAATACTGTCATCTGTTTTTTTTTTCATCTGTTAGTAATAAATGTATTACGGAAAATTGTTGCACAAAAAAACAAATAATTTCGTGATAAACGATATCGATTTTACTGCTTTGCACTTTACTTAAAAAATGCTACCTTTATTATCCCTCGCTACCGTAGAATTTTTCTTATCTTGAAAATCTAAAATTTTAAACATTTTTTACGTTAAATTCACACATTTTAGTAGAAATATTTTCTTTAAAATGGTAGAAAGTGCGTATATTGTTATTTTTGTAATAAGCATGAGACATAAGACAAGTCTGATAAATTTGTATCAAGTTAGGTATTAGCCAATTTCGCAAAATTTTTGAAACGCGGTTGGCGAGAAGGGTCGTAGAGGGAAAGCACGCTTTTCGAGAGTTCCATTCAATTTCTAAGATTAAAGAAGGAAAAGGAAACATTTAAAAGAAGAAAATTAATGAATGTGATGTCTAATATTATGTAAATATTAGTTAGTGAAATGTATATGTGATTCTGTAAATAAACTATAACAGTGTAAGACAGTTAGAAAAAAATGGAGCTTTCAGTGTTTTATTACGATAGAAGAGGCAGAGGCCTGGACAAGAAAAAAATTGAAGATGAAACTAGCAAAACAAACGAAATATGAAGATATGAGCTCATTTTTTTTGATATTGGAAGGCAAACAAGCAGACGGATTTCCTGATGGTAAGAAATTCACGCCGCCTAGAGACACCCAAGGCGTTGGCGGCAGCGTTATGGCAGGCAGGAATAGATATTCCGAGCGAGTCGCTCCAAAACTCTACCACCTAGTAAAACACATGATATAAAACTGGTATAAGAGATAGAGGGAAAACAAAAGATTAATAAAATTTATAAAAATTAAAATTTATAAAAATTAAAATTTATAAAAATTAAAATTTATAAAAATTAAAATTTACAAAAATTAAAATTTATAAACATTAAAATTTATAAAAATTAAAATAATTTTCAATTTTATGATTTGTCTATAAATATCCGTAAATTTAAGGATATGACACATAATAATAGATATTGAAGATGAAACATAACATGAAAACTTCGAGGAATTACAAACTAAAGACATAATCAAGGGCTTAAATAACCTCTGAGCTTAGTAAAGGAAATGTTAAATAAAGGAGATAACGAGATAATAAGAAATTTAAGAAGTGAATTGAACATAAATAAACAAGAAAAAGAATTTATTAATACGGAAGACGTAGCACCATGGCCAAAAGGTCTCAACCGGTCCCAGACAGTGGTCAATTAAATTAAAAAAATTGTGAGTTTTGGCGTCATCGTGAATGAAGATTGTCGTAATTTTTTCATAATCATTGAATTTCGTAATTATATTATGTGAAATAAGTAAATTTTGGTGGCATTTTGTGCAATTTTGTTCAGTGAAAGTGCACAAATGAAATAATCATGATGAAATTAATGTATCGTATATTTCCTCGCTGCCTCCAAATCTTGCTAGATGAGCTTGAGAAACGAACCCACCGCTTTACTCAAGACCCTGACATGTCTTTGTATATATAGTGACTTATGACTGTTAATAAAACTTAATACGGAAGACATGGCAGCATGGCCTAAAAGTAGCCTTAGCTGGCCCCAGAAAGTGGCAAATTAACTAATAATAATAAAAAAACAGTGTTTAGACACCATAAATTAGTCATGTTAAATTCTTAATTAAAGTGGTATATCTCTGACTAGTTTGTGAGCGGTATTAATTCCTTAGGTCATCTAGTTAGTATCGATGGTATCGAGAAAATACACATATTTCTTCATGAATACTTCACTTGTGCCCTTCAACTTATGAAAATTATACAGAATGCCAAAACATTAACTTATTTTACTCAATACTTACTAGAACAATATGCCTAACTAAAATTGCTCTCTTATCACCAGCAGACACGTGTGCTTGTTCGATGACATTTCACATAAAATGGTGAAATTCAATATATTATATTTACGAAAATCTGTACCCATCAATAAAAATTAGCTTCCTCTTGATACCACCAAAACACTCAGTTTTATTTGTTGTTATATTATGACCAGTTACATATAGAGTAACCAAAAGAAAAGTTAACATAACTTCATAAATATAACATCTCCTTATTCTCCTACATATTTATGTAATTTGTCCTAAGTTGATTGCTAAGGTCTCAACTGTCAAAACTATAAAAGTTTGGTGTTGTATACACCACTCGGACAGCGACACAAACAAATCCTAAATTTCAATTTAGTAGAACTCTGCTGAGACTGTTATTGATGATACTTACTTCAGTTCTTGCCAGTGTCTTGTTCTGACCCAAGAAATTTCCAAGCTCGTTAATTATCTCATATTAAAGACGTAATATTATACGTCAGTGTCTTTAGGAGTATAATCTGTGGTCTTTAGGCAGAAGAAATGCATGTATCTCAAAATAGTTTATGAAAAAGAGAAAAGAGAATTTCAAGATTCAAGATGCGTGGCAGTATAGATAATAGGTCATTGTACTCAAGGCATCAGCCTTAGAAAAAACAATAACTTCCATGTGGTATGTTAACGCGCGATTTTTTCACTATGATTGAAACACAATGCATCTATTGTTTAATTAAACATAATAATTATGTTCTCACACTTATATATTTAATTTATTTAGTAGGTCGTAAATTAATTTGGGAATAAAAACGGAAATTATGTTTAACGCGTAATTTATTTTTATTTTTTAAATGTAAAACCTCATTCATTAGAAAAGGAAATATTTACTAAGAATATATGAATTTTTTTATTTAAGTTTACCCTTGAATTTGTTTATAAAATAGTTATTTTTTGGTTCTCTTAGCTACAGTACAGTCCTTTACATAGAAAGTAGTTTTTTATAAAGAAATACATTTTATAGCATAAAAAAATTAACTCAGGTAATTATTTTAATTAAAAAATTAAGCGAATCTCTGACTACTTTTTATTTACTTACTTTTTACTTTTTTATTGGTCTGAGTATACAATTTTAACAAAAAAGTGACTTGATACTTATTAAGTTTAAAGTTCTAAATTGTTTCTTTTAAATATAAGACAAAATTATGTTTGTTAAAATATCTGTAACTTCGAACTTAATAAATTTCGAATTGAATATTTTTTTTTCTAAGAAGAAGTTATAAATATATGGAAATTATTAAACAAGTTTATTAAATAAGCATGACAAACAGTGCTTCTTTTGCAGCCTACATGAGCAAATTAGCGGCGATCTTACGTATGAAGACGGCCATCAAAACAGACGAGCGAGTACGCATCATGGACGAAATCATTAACGGAATGCAGGTAATAATAATCAGACAACTTTTGTGTTCCTATACACATTTAAATAAGTAATTGAATATATACATTCTTACATTGTACCTAAGTATATGTTTTTATATTTGTATAACTTGACTGAGCAGCAATTGAAGCGCAATAAAACTTTATAAACCGACTCCCATTTCATTACGACTCAAACTTCGCAATTTGATAATATTTTTTTTTCGAATTTCATTTATGCATTATTAATTATTACTCAAAAACCACTAGTTGGATACTAAGCAAAATTTATATGAACCTACACGTCCTACGAATCCTATCCGTAGGAATTAACTGTGCTACTAATTAAGCAAGCGATCACTATCTATTACCAATTCTAACAATGGTATCTCTGTTATGTTGCTTTAACCTTATAAAATAAATAATCCCTGTTCGTGAATATTCTTTAATGATTGGAACGAAGATGGGATTGAAATCTAAAAAGAGTAATACAACTTTTCCCACCAGTATAAACTTCGTTCCGACCGTAGGTCCATAGACCTCATTTTTTTTATAATTTATTGCAAAAAAGTATATGTACAAAGTCATTAAGTTCAATGCCAATAACCAATTTTTCCCAGTTCAGCAGATCATGATGAGAGAAGAACTTTAAACCTTAGACGTATTATTCAGCTCAATATTTTTTTTATTTTTAGGTCATCAAAATGTACGCTTGGGAGAAACCCTTCGAACAAGTAGTTGCAATGGCCCGCAAGAACGAAATCAAGTGCATAACATCCGCATCCTACCTTCGAGGAGTCTACCTCAGCTTCATGGTTTTCACGGAACGACTCAGCTTATACATCACGCTTTTAACCTACTCGTTATTTGGCTATCAAGTTACTGCTGACATTGTAAGTATTATGAAAGTCAAGTGTAGAATGATTGGATATATTAAGAGAACCACCATATCCAATAGAAGAGGTTTCTATCTCTGGGTATAAATATCCGAAAACGTTTTGCAGATTATGTTATAATCCGATCTGAAACACTGGTGTATGATTCCTTGTCTGGTGCTGGTCTGGAGCAAAACCAGTACTGCACGACTTACTGTAAGCTTTACGAATTGGTTCCGCAGTCTTCTTTGGTGTTTTCCAGATTTATGGCCAAACAGTAAAAGTTCGTTGATCCAAAAATACTCAAATTAAACTTGCAAGGCCACAAAATTATTGAAGCTCTTAACATGTTTAACAAGATCTTGGGGGTTATGGAATACTTTATTTTCTAATGTATTTTATTACATAATTTATTTTTTAAATATATAAGATAGATTATAATTAGATAAATAGTAAATACTAAATTTCATGAACAGTAGTAACCACTGGAGAAAAATCAACGAATTGAACAAACACGATGGTTTGGAAGGAAATAATCGGAAATATTTAAATCACTTGGGGAAAATTGGAAAATATCCCATTTTTTTACATTTCAGTGTATATTACATCACATATTTTATCCACTTTAAACTCTGTCAAAGAGTATATGTAAATACAAATGAATTCTAATTTACAGGTATTTCCTTTGGCGCAATTTTTCAACACACTGCAAGGCACTCTCTCGATAATTATGTCAAATGCAGTATCATTCTTGGCTGAAGCACTTATATCAGTACAACGTCTCGAAACTTTCATGCTATTGGGTATGTGAGGTCCTTTGGCCTCAAAGAGAAGCCAGTATGCATGATGCACGTTAAAGATTGCCTATTGCACTTCACTTGAAGAGTCTCAACTATGGCAAGACTCTGCTGTATATAATAGTGCTAACTTAAGCTTTTTTATTAAATTGAAAGGCAAACGCTTTTATTATGCCTTTTTATGAAAAACACTTCATAGCATATTCACACGAGCATTGTGTTTTGAATAAAACCTGGTGACAGTATTACAGCTTAATAAATAAATTTCGAAAAATACAAAATTTAGATTTTGAACAATTTCTTTTAGCGCTACTGTGAATCTGTCTATTAAGTGTTATCTTAGTATTAGGTGACAGTTTTTCAGCTACAGTCCTTTTACCACGTGGGTACACTAAAGATAGGTTGGTGTTAAAAATAAACAAAATAAATTGAACACTATTTGAAACTTCACAGGTTTTTCCAATGGCACAGAATTTCAATTTACTTCAGGCCTCCTTGTCGGTTATGTTACCGTTGAGCCTTTCGATGATAATGGAGTCTTATGTTTCTATACAACGAATACAGGATCTATTATTACTGGGTACGATTTCAAACAATTAATGTGAACGTCTTGTGAATTGTTAAATATGTTAAATTGTGCCGTATTTTGTTCGAACAGACGCCGTTTATACCCTGGTGGAGATTTTAAGATCTGTTACAGATATTTTGTGAGACTTATCGTTTATGGGAATTTGTTGAGCTTATTGTATTTTCAATGCTTTCATGTTTGGTTTTCTTTTGTTAATGTTAAATTACTGCTTTTAGTTGAGAACGCTTATACTAACTTTTATTTTTATATTCTTTATTTAAAGCAAACGGAAACCTAAAAGGTCTTTTCCGCGTTTTGTTTGTTTCGGATATTGTATTATAAGAAACCGCTGCATGTTATACCATAATTTACAGTTATAATTGCTCATTAAAAAAATTTATAGCCATCGTAATAATTTAAGTTTTTTTTATCTAAAATAAAACACTATAACTTTTGTCATTATTAGCAGCATAATCGGCATAGATTTAGCTGAATAATTTTAAAGTATGTGCGTTTATATGTTTGTGGTACATATGTATATGCTCCTTTTTTATATCTATTTAATGTCTTTTTAGATTATTTACACAGAACCTCGTGTATCACCATTTTAAATTGAGTTGACTAAAATAAAATTTTACAAATTAGTGATAATTCAACTTTCTCAAAAAATATTTATTCAAACCCAAATACTTAATAAACTAAAATACTAAATACAAACGCAAAAACTACTAATACTTCATGAACTGATGATAAATATAAAGAGTAGTTACAACCCATAAAAAAAGTTTTATTCAACTTCTTATTTTTGCCAGTTCATTAATTTATTTTTATTATAACAGATGAAAGAGAAGACCTTCGAAGTGTCGCAGACGTAGACATCGCCAAACTAGTACAGAAAGTTGAAAACAGTAAAAAGAAAAATCTAAGTGAACTTGATTTGTGTCAAAACACTTTCAAAAAAATTGACGAAGAAGGTATTTATAATCCAGGTACGTAAATATAACACAGTCTGGTAAAACAGCCAAACATTAAAAATAACTTAAACATAAAAGCCGTGTTTCTTTAATGCTAAATGGTTATCCGTGGTACACTGGTGGTCCCTGGTTTATAGTGATCCATAGTAGTCTAAGATCCGAACCTGAGCCAACGTTCTCTTGACGAATTTAGAAAAAAAATTAAGCAAAACCATTTTAATATACATATTACTAAATTTGTTATTAAATATGTTTCATCCTATTGTCAGCGCGATGGAGGTCGATGAAGGTTTGGATCTTCTAGTAAAAGTGGGAGCCCCAAAAACACATACGTCAATAGTATTTAATTCTTCTTTTCATTATTCTTCTCTTTTTCATCAGTTTCTTTTATATATATTTATGAAGGTATATGACAACCAACACTTACTAAGAAGTAGACAAAATTATGCATCTTATACCGGTGAAACCTTAAAAAAAATTTTAAATTTATATTTAAGAGATATAAATAACATTTGCCTAACTTCATTACAAGTAAAATCTGAAAATACATTTTATTGCAGTGATACTACAGCTGTAAAAGCGGCCGAAATGAGAGGACTTTTTGACTAGAGTATCACATGAAAAGCTTAACACATTCTAAAAATATTTTATTTTATTTACACTGCATTGTTTAAAGTTTCAAGTTAACCCTAGCTCGTTGCTTCACTCACGTGAAAAAGTTATGTAGCTTCATAAAAACTGTTTAAAGAAATGGGGATTAATGAGATAGCCAGCCAAATTTTTAAACTAATATTTTTTCATCATTATATATAAACAAGTTCCTGAAGGATAGTGAAGTAACTTTGATACCAAATACATGGGCATCTGTAATTTCATTAAGAGGATAATTTTATTTCACTAGTTTCATCAACGTCTAGTAATAAAATAAAGAAATCAATTTTATTAAAGTTTTTGAGGCATTGCAATTTTTTATATTAGTCGAAGGCAAACAAGCAGACGTATTTCTGATGGCGTCGTATGCGTCACACTATGATAAGGATAACAATATGTAATAATAATACAAGGATAACAAAAGTTACGTTTTCCGAGACTTTAAAGTCTTGAGTCTCGAAAAGATTTAAATCTTTTAGCGTGAACTAAGAAAATCAGTTCAAATTGGCATTCTTATAGTTGGCAGGTATTTCTGTTAAAGTTTATTAACATATCGTCCATTTCACGCATCTCAAACTAAAAAGTCATATTTCATTGTGTACTTAAGGCAGAGCGTAATGAATATTATACAAAAGATAACATCCATTAGTTTTAGAGAAAGAAATGCCCCCCTCAGACATCAATTGAAACTTTGGCCCCTTTTGCTACTCAGTCTAATCCCAAACATGGAAAAAGTGTAAAAAATAAAAAACTTTATAACATCTAATTCCAGGTTTTGATTGCAATGAGAAAGGCCTGATGAGCCCATCAATAAACACAGCTCCTATGCATCCTGACACCGGTATAATAATACAAAATATAACCGCCAATTGGACTGAGGACGGACCGACTACACTTCGTAACATAAATTTGGCTATACCAAAAGGAAAACTATGTGCCATTATTGGATCAGTCGGATCAGGAAAGGTAAGATAAGTCGAATTTTATCAAATAAGGACAGATTTTGATGCGATTTTCACTTGCAGTATGAACCTCTGATGAGCAGTATTTTTAATGGACCAAGATCCCAAAATCCCCAACACAACTTATTTTCTTAAGCCATGAATCCGATTGCATGTGACGAAAGTTTTTCTTTCTTTCTTTAGGTTTAAGCCTTGACATTAGTATTTAGCCATTAGTCAAGTAGAAATTTGCATCAAATTTTATATTAATTTCAATTAATTTTAATTAGTCATCGTCAGGAAATCATTTCAGGCTCTTGGGTAAAGCGGTGGCCTATTTACTCAAGCTCATGTCATGAGATTTGGCGGCAACGAGGAAATACACGATACGCTAATTTCTTCATGATTATTTCATTTGTGCACTTTCACTGAACAAAATTGTACAAAATGTCACCAAAATTGACTAATTTCACTCAATATCAACACGAAATACAATAATTATGAAAAAACTTCGACCATCTTTTCTCTCGATGGCGCCAAAACTCCGTGACGAAAGTTATAGCTGTTCAAAATACAAATAAAAAAAAAATATTTGTCAAATATTATTTAGTCTGTGGTTGCGTCATGATTAAGAAATAGAACCATAAGAGAACACTGTTACCAAAGAGAATATATTTAGTCACTACGTTTTAAGTTTTAACCATTTCTAAATCTACGGTTTTAACGGTAACCGATGTTTTAGCGGTATCAAGAAATAAGATTTACGCAGTTGTTATGTAATAACATGGAATTTCATTTATATATTCTGTACAATTAGTCAATTTTGTTGTCACTATATATGATTAATAGAATAATTTAAAGTGCACAAGTGAAGTATTCATAAGGAATTAATTTCTCGATGCCTCCAAATGTCACTCGATGAGCGTAATGATTCTACCGCTTTACCAAAACCCTACCGTAACTGATTATGACGAGTTGTAACTAATTTTAAATAGTTTAAACCATATTTTGTGAAATTAGCTCGTGACACACTAATTAAACGTGATTAATAGTAGATACTCACGACCATGCCAAAAAATAAAAATAAACATGAGTTATATTAAATGTTACTTACCTCCTTTTTTTAAATTTTCCCATTGTAACAAAAATATTTCGATACTAGTGATATAATATTCGTACAGGTACTTATGATTCATGCAGTGAAATTTAATTTCAGTTTATTTTTCAAGTTTAAAATTAACAGAACAAGTAGGAAAAAAACATGAACGCTCGTAAACATCAACCTGTATTATTTGTTCCGGGTTATTGTTTTGTTTATTTTTTTAAACGTTACACTATTTATATTTTTTTCTATTTAAATTGTTTGGCTATTGTAAATAAAAATATTCACTCGAAATTGTAACGTTCGTAATTAAAATGTAATTTTAAATTGTAAACATCATCATTCTTTAACTCTTCGGAGAGGCTCCGC
>NJDC01005912.1:0-12239 GCA_002245475.1 Calephelis virginiensis | reverse complement strand
TTCTAGTCGTTGGTCAACTATCAGCGACTCTTTGTGATTATTGGGTTACTTTTTGGTGAGTGATTTAAATAACATATATTTCTAACATGTATTTTTTTAGTCACGTGTTACTTATTTACTAATTAAAAGTTTATTAATGTCTCTTAATGTGTATTGGGACTTACTTGTCTATCCAAGGCATTTGGCCAGACTGCTGTTGTACTTGTTTTCATGGTCGTTCTTGAACAGTCAATGGACAATCAATAGGCATTAATTTTCCACTATATGCCATTACCAGATTACTTTATTTATTTTCTAAACTTCCAACAACCCTAATGAATATCAAGCTTTGACGACACAGGTGGTAGAATCATGTATATTTATATAGTCATGCTTCGGGTTTTTGCGATTACTTGATAATTTTCTGTTAACCATTATAAATAAATGGATCCATTATAAATAAATAACATCCGGCTCGAAGGACCAACATGTGAATGTTGCGAACTTGAGAGCTAGTAGCAAAACTTGTCGTATCTTTATGACTTACTTCCTATCATGAACTGTACGCACTGGTCAGTATAACACTTTCTAATAGCGCTACCATTAATATCTATGTCATCAGTCAGATGCGTAGATTTTATGTTCCGAAATTCAACAATTCAACTCTCTGCCTACCCTGTAAGGGACTTGGCGTTAAGATATGTAGGTATGTATGTGTGTATATATGTATGTCAATTCAACAATTTATGAAAAGTTGTATCAGAAAATAGATAGTTTTTACTTTTAAAACCTGTAGATCTAGTTGCCAAATGTCAGTAAGGTTACCATTTGCTCAGCAAAATGTATTATGGTTATTATTTCAGGACAAACGAAGTGACCAGGTTAAAAGAACGCGAATCAAATAACACCATGAAAGACTACGACATGCCGATCAAGTCAGAAAACTCCACGTTCAGCCTCGCCAGTTATTTCACTGGAGTTGATCTCAAAACAAGTATGATGATATATCTATACGTGTTACTACATATAGTGATAATTGATTCGATTGATATGGAATCCATATACAGATTGCCGGTTTTGATTTCAATCGACATGATTAAAGATATTACCGATCCTTGGTAAAGGTGTCGTTGATTTTAATATCATATTTAGGTACATCATTGATTATTAATTAACAACATCTGCTAAAGATTTAAAAAGCCGTGGGTACCAGGTAGATTTTTTTTATACAAGAGGAGGCAAATGAGCAAGTGGGTCACCTGATGGGAAGTGATTACCTCCGCCCATGGACATCCGCAACACCAGTAGTATCACAGATGCGTTTCCGACCTTTGAGGAATGAGTACGCCCTTTTTTTGAAGGTTCCTAAGTCATAATCGTTTGGGAATACCACCCTCGGTAACTGATTCCATAAAGTTGTTGTGCGGGGTAAGAAATGTCTTCGGAATAGCACAGTTGTAGATCGCCACGCATCAAGATGATGGGCATGATACATTAAGCTCTGTCGCGATGTCCGAAGGTGGAAATCAGTCTTAAAATCAAACGAACAGAACAAAAGAAAGAACGGAGTCTACTTTTTACATGGTAGACTTTTGTTTGCGTTTCAACGCATTTTCTTTCAGCATGGAAGGGATGATTAACAAGCTATTGCACGCTCTTATGGTATAAACTATAAAATGTAAAAAACTTATCGCCTTGTAGGTTGGTTATTGGTTGTTGGTGGCCTAGCTTCACCGATCAGCAGCTAGGCTCGGATTCGATTACCGACAGGGGCAGGTATTGGTGTGATGAACATCTAGATGTCTGTTATTTTGGGGTCCGGTTTTTTTTAAATTTATTCCAGTATCTTTATAAGTATTTCTGTTAATACCAACCCAACATAAGCTTATAATTGGCTAACTTTAGGGTAAAATTCAACATCTGTAATTTACCCAGGGATATTAACTTTTTTTATTTAAAAATGCATCTATCTACAATTCATATTTTTATGACATTAAAAGACAAAGAATTCTCATGAGTAATTTTTTAATTACACCTGTTCAATGTTGCAATAAGTACAGAGTTATCCCCCATCGTGTTACCACACTTCATTAATTTTGTTTTATTTTTATTACTTTCTCGTATTTTTTTGTTTTTTTTATCTCGTTTTTTTAGTTTTATTTTGTCATGTGTAGTGAGTTACTTTATCAATAAACATTTTCTTTCTTTCTTCAAACTTACCAATCAATAAACAATATTATATTCATTTGCCAATATTTTTAAACTAAGTAAAAAAGCTTAACTAAGTATTTTTTCTAATGGATATATTTTGTTTTAGATATGGACATTCATGCATTCATTGGTCCTCTAAACACATCCCAGTACTTGTATGTGTACTCGGCGTTGATAGTTTGCTGCATCTTCTTCATCACAGCGCGTGCGCTCATGTTCTTCAAAGTTTGCATGACCGCCTCCAGGAACCTTCACAACGATATGTTCCACTCCATGCTAAGAGGGGTCATGCGGTTCTTCGATACTAACTCTTCAGGTACTTTTTTGTCAGTAATTGTATTTTAATTTAACAATAAATTGAAAAATACTTACAGCCAATTACAGATTATTACATTGAGACCCAAAATAATCACAATAACACTAAAAATAAACATATAATTTGTGTTTCACACAAATATGAAACACTATGAACTAACCTCGAAACAACAATAAAAAATGAACCTAAAACCTGTTTTTGAATACTTTATTATTTTCCACTCATTAATTATTACTACAACATTTACCATAGAATTATCGTTTCAAATTTACGCTCGTAGATAATTACAATTTTTTTTTCATAGTTGACGTGATTTCAAAAACATCTATTTTTTTGTCCATTAGTCCATCAGTCCATTAGTAGGGCGATATTACAAATATTTTAAACAAAACAATCGTTAAGCCTGGGTCGGCTTTTTGGGTTGTGCAGGTTGCATTTTAGGCAAAATCCAAAAAGATTTCAAAAAGAACCAAAAAAAACTTCGCTAATGCGGTAATTTTGTATTCAATAAATTGTTTTTGAATTTAATTAACACGTTCTTGGTTGGAATAAATTTATTGGTGATAAATTCTGGAAACAGTTTTTTATCCAAAAGGTATACTTTTAAATAATAAAAAAATCCGGCTTCTTAATTGCCTATTTTTTTTAGGTCGTATTCTCAATCGTTTCTCCAAAGACATCGGTGCTCTGGACGAATTACTACCACGTTTCCTGCTGGAATGTATACAGATTTACCTCGTGATGTTCAGCATTTTGGCGCTAAACGCTGCTGCGTTAGTATGGACCTTGTTACCTACCACCATCATTCTACTTTTGTTCTACGTCATTCTTCAAATATATCTGAAATCTGCACAGTCTATAAAAAGATTGGAAGGCACAAGTAAGTATATCCTGAATATTTGTTAATTTATACATGTTTTTTTTATGTGACTACTTTTACGTTTGATATTTTAAAATTACTACATAAAAGTATTAATATATTTTGCATATTTTATTGAACCAGGCGTTACTTAGCGGAAATTCTTCTTTCTTTCTTTAAGTTTTGGCCTTCACGTTAGTATTTAGCTAGTAGTCAAGCAGAAATTCGCATCAAATTTTATATCAATTTTAATTAATTTTAATTAGTCATCAGTCGTAAGTCGTCAAAAAGTCATGTCAGGCTCTTGGGTAAAGTGGTGGCCTTTTTACACAAGCTCATGTAACGAGATTTGGCGGCAACGAGAAAATTTACGATACGCTAATTTCTGTATGATTATTTCATTTGTGCACTTTCACTGAACAAAATTGTACAAAATGCCACCAAAATTGACTAATTTCACTCAATATTAACACGAAATTCAATAATTATGAAAAAACTTCGACCATCTTTTCTCTCGATGGCGCCAAAACTCCCTAGCGGAAATTCATTATGACAGATGTAAATTCGCGTAAGTAGTGTAACTGTTGTGGTAAATAATCCTCTAAACGACACAGAATGTGACAAGCACACGACACTCGTTTGTCGTACTCTAAAATAGTACATCTACGTATTAGTCTAAAATCGTAATATTTTATTTTATTATTGTGACATACTAGCTGCTACCTACAGCTTCGCCCGCGTTTTCACAGAAACCCGGTGTGCGATCGGGATTTAAAATAGCCTATATGTTAATCCAGGTCACAATCTATCTGTCTTCCAAATTTCAGACAAATCCGTTCAGCCATTCGAGCGTGAAAGAGTAACAAACATCCATACATCCATACTTACAAACTTTCGCATTTATAATATTAATAGGATAGGATTTAGTTCCTATCAAAATCTGTTCTTTTCTGAATATTACTTTTACAAAATGATGTCGATGTTTCACATCTGCCAGGCGTCCCGTGACGGCTACCATTTTTTTCCCGAGCTCTTCTTTTATTCGTGTTCTGGTCGCGGAGGAGGGTGGTGGGAACGTCAGTTAAGCTTGTCACATTCTGTGTCATTTGGAGGGCTATTTGCCACAACCGTTACACTGCTTACGCGGAATTACCAAAATAAATACTTATTTTACCCCTTTTGCATACCCTGTTACATATATTATAATATATTTTTAATTGAATATAATTAACTATTGTACTATATCAATTTAAAATTTATGAAACTTATAGTTTTTTCTCTCTAAATCGGACTTTCAAATTTATTCTTTTTTTATTTGAGTATAGATTTCCGCTTAGTCACACCTTTTAATGTTTAAATTATTAGGCTAAAATAATATTTTAATAATTTACAGCCCGGAGTCCAGTATTTTCACACATGGCAGCGACACTAAACGGAATAAGTACTATCCGGTCTTCCGGAGCTCAACAACGTTTGATCCAGGAGTTCGATCGCTTCCAGGTATTATACGCATAGTTCATTTGGATACCATTTTTCATCTTGAAGTTTTAAGAAGTGTCAACGTTTTTTTTATACTTACACAAAATATAATCTCTCTCAGTGCTTTTGCTAAAATATTCGAATAGGTATGTGCAATATGAAAATAATGTATTTAAATACTAATCAAATGTTAGCATACCTGTATGACATTTTCAAGACTAATATTATTTGAAAACAGCAAAAAATAATATAGCATTTTACAGTTTATACTAGCACACTAATGTCATTTTTATGTTATGTTTTTAAACTAATAATAACTATCCGTATAACTATTTAGAACAGAGGTTCCCAAACTTATTCATGTAACGCCCACTTTGAAAATCAGTTGTTTTGTAGCGCCCACCCCCCTCGTTTTTTTCTTGTCAATAACCTCAATAACATATTTGTTGCGCCTAGTTTAAAAAAAACATTTTTTTCAAGATTTATACCGCCCCCCTCTAGGCTTCCAGCGCCCACAAGGGGGCGTTATGGCCCACTTTGGGAAAGGCTGATTTAGAACATCAAATCAGAAAGAACTTTTTTGTAAGGCCTATTTTGGTTCAGTTTCCGTTGGAACTGTATAACACTGCCATACATTGATCTCAACTTCCTAATCCCCATACACAAAACTCATACTATCTTATTATTTGTTTGTCAGGATGTCCACACTTCCACGTGGAGCAGCTACTTGGCCAGCGGAGTGACTCTCGGATTTTGGCTCGACTTCATCTGCGTGCTCTACCTAACTATAGTCATAGTTGCCTTCCTAGTAATTGATAGCAGTAAGTATTAACTAATACCTAACTACCATAAACATCAGTATCTTCACGCCCATATCCCCGAAGAGATAGGCAGAGGCACAACCAGGGCGCCCATGACTAACCGAAGATACTAAGTCCCACAATGTGATAGGTGGCAAGCCTATCGCCAACCGGGACATATCCAATCCCGAGCAACATTTTTTTTTATTAGAAAATTGGAAACCCCAAATTTTATTTTTGTTGCCCGACCCGGGATTCGAACCCGGGACCTCATGCAGTCAAGTCCAACACCTGAACCGCTAGACCACAGAGGCGATAAACATCAGTAATTAAAAATGAAGTCTTGTATTTACTTAAGCCCGCTTTTACGTACGCTAAGTGTATACATGTGTGTACGAGCGTCAGTACGTATGTGAGCATATTTTTACTTATTATTCTGTCCCTCACGTGGAATTTACAACACAGATAATTTTACTCGGATTTTAAAATAGCAAATGTTCCTTTACAAGTTAAAATATAAACTACTTAGGAGCTTTTAAACGTTTCTGGGTTTAGTTTAAAAATGACTTAAATGATTTAATTGTTAGTGACAAAGTGGCCAAGAGACGCCAATTAACATTTGATCTATCATTAAGTTTATAAAGAAAATTACTGATTAAAAGATAATTGACGTCTCTGAGTGCATCCGTAAGTCGTCTATTGGGTAACTGCTTATCATCTTACATGGTAATAACTAAATCACAACAAAATCAATATATATTTTTTAAACTGGTTGTCTCTAAAAAATCGCATTTTTATATTGAGATCGCCGGTTTTCCATAATTAATTTAAAGATAATTGTAATTTAGTGTACATGATTAGTTAATGTATATTCCTTAGTGATGATGTGCCATTAAACATTTTTATATTTGTCAATCGGCTTTGTGGTCTAGAGTAGCGGTCCGACATTGGACTTGACTTCTTGAGTTGCCGGATTCGATTCCCATGTCGGGTAACAACAGAAAATGTGTTTTTCAAATTTTCTTATAAAAACAATGTTGATCGAAATTTGCTATGTGCCCGGTTGGCGATAGGGTTGCCATCTATTACATTGTGGGTTTTATTGTCTTCGGCTAGTTCAAGATGTGCCTCTGCAAACCTATTCGATTATACGGGAGTGATACTTTTATTTGTAAGCTTCTTTTAAAGAGGTATTTAATCATACATTAAAAGTTAACTCATAAGTAAATTGACCCAAGAACGAACAAGCGACGTATTAAAATACTAAACTACACATAAGCTTAAAACAATGTGAAAAATGTTTTCCAAACAGACTGAAATGTTCCACAGAAACGATATTTTCTGGAAACGTCGGTTTGGCAATATCGCAGACCCTCATCTTGACCGGTATGCTGCAGTTTGGCGTGCGACAAACGGCCGAGGTCATCTCGCAGATGACGAGCGTCGAGCGGATACTGCAGTACACTCACATCGAACGGGAACCACAATGGGATAAGGCCGGTCAGTGCTTAACCGTTATTACTTGTTACCCGCATTTGTCTTCTATTTTAAATGTTTCATTTTTTAAATTTCCTGTTCTATTTTCGTTTTCAGCCAGTGTTTGTTAGAAATAACGCTCTATTAAATTAGCTTACATAGATGTAGAATTTTGACTTTTCATTGTCGGCAATTGGTGGAATTCCATTATATACGCACTTTATTTAATAATATGGCCGACCGGTTTCACTTTTGACTGATTTTTTGAGGACTTTATCACCAAAGTTTGTTTAAGTCTGTTTTGTTTTAAAGTTTAGTATTTGGTTATCAGTTACTGACGGTGCGTCAGAAACTAATTTACAGTAGTACTATTTAAATTTTGTGCTTCGGCTATATTCGTTAAGCTTCGGAAATCCGAATGTATTTAAAGATATTTGTATAGAGTTGTTATTACACTTAATTAATATTTTTGCTTAAATTTAGATTAGGTCAGCCAATTTAAAAATAAAAGTATAAATTGTAAGAGTAAAGCCGAAGCGCATATTTTAAATAATAATACTGTACATAGATGTGTTACTATGAATATCAATAACGACGTTTTATCTGTGTGCCAGTGGCATTTTCTTCTTTCACTATAGTTTTTGTAGTTGCTTTGATCAAACTCCAAAAATAAGCAAATCGTATGCTTATATATTATGGTCTGTGAATACGGTTAACAATAGAGACTCCGGTAGTAACGTATAACATTCCGAGGTCCCGGGACACCATATATCCGATTTTTCTGAAGTAAAACTTATTATCATAAATTTGCGAAATTGTCTTCGCAAACATTTACAAATTATAACCAACTTTATTTTTTCATGAAAAACCTTTAATAAATTTGCTTAAAATTCCTGAATTTGTGCGAAAGCAATGTAAAAACAAAAAAAACCGTAAGTTTTTTTAAACTCCATTACTACTCACGATTCGATAGAACCAGATTTCGTTTTTTAGCGAGTTGACTACCCTACTGATATGGGTGTTAATGAGCGATGCTGATGCTAATACATAGAAATATTTAAATAAATACCAGAATGAATATTATACATAAAGATATGTCCATCACACAAACGACTATTCCCGTCTCCTATGATGATCTATGTACAGTCACAGCCCACAGGTTGTATTGGATGTAACAGTAATGTAAGACGTGTTGTGTGTACGTGGGGTTGTGTGTACGTGGGGTTGTGTGTACGTGCGGTTGTGTGTACGTGCGGTTGTGTGTGCAGCGGCGGCGACCCCCGCGGGGTGGCCGTGGCGCGGCCGCATCGAGTTCCGCGGGTGCTACATGAAGTACACGCCCGAAGACTTGCCCGTGCTCAAGAACCTGAACGTTGTCATCGAAAATGGGTGGAAGGTAAGCATACCTACACACCTCATTGTTATACAACTTACACATGATTTAAAGTATCTTCACCGTCATCTTACGAGGTACAACCAAGGCACCCACGACTAGCCGAAGACACTTAGTCCCACAATGTGATAGGTGGCAAACCTATCGCCAACCAGGCACATTTCCAATCCCGACCAACATTTTTTTTTATTAGAAAATTGGAAAAATCCAATTTTCTTTTTGATGGCCGACCCGGGATTCAAACCGGGGACCTCATGCAGTCAAGTCCAACACCCGGACCTCTAAACCACAGAGGCGATACACATAATTTAAACGCAGTAAAACTGCAATAAAACCGACTTCAAATTGAGAACATATGTGGTTTTCTCATGAATGCTAATGTACACCTGGACCAAATTGTAATGGGACCACCGCGGGAGTATAGGCTTTTAATTGAAAAACAATTTTGAAAATCCGTCCACAAACACCGGAATCATCGAGTAACATACAAACAAAAAAATATACGGGTCGAATTGAGAACCTCCTCCTTTTTTCGTCGGTTGAAAATAGTTAAATATATTTATTTCCCCGTGTCGTTCCGGCCTGCTTTGCAGAAAAGACCATCTGCTTTCCTAGGCCGCTTGTAAAAGGTAAGCATAGGCTTACCGTCACTAGCACCGTGACAATCTGCCCAAGTACGACCCATCCGGTTTCGTAGCGACCCATCCGGATTGGTACCGCCACCTTACCTGTTCCTGCCGACACAATGTCAACGTTTGCCGTTGACGTGTTCCGGTTCAGAAGATAAAGTAGCCGAGATACCTAAAAACTATAATAGGAGATGAAAGTTTTTATGAAAATAGAAATTTTTCTGCAGCGACGAAGTAACGGGCTAACAGCTAGTCAGGAAATAAGTCTATTTGTATTCCAATGTTATCATGTGAGAGCCTGTAGGTCACCATGTTTACATTGTTTAGTAGTTTTGTTTTAACATACTCCAAAAACTAAAATTGTCTTTGCTTTTGTTTATATTACAAGGTTTCTCCAGTAAAAAAAATCATGGTTCCTGTACATATAAAATAGTTTTTGTATTATACGTAATATTGCGTATTGAAGTAAAAACTTCTTTAGCGGCGTTGCGCACTTTGTTTGGAATGGGTAAAAACTTCTAAACTCGCATCAGGACACGTGATCTGATCGAAAATTCGTAAGACGGCGCAGGGCGCATGCGCGAATGTTCGTGTTGTCATTTTAGCGCTATTTGTACAATAGCTCAGTAAATGTATATTGTATTCTACCACATAAATGACAGTACTTTCGTACTGATAATTAAAGCAATTCGTGCAAAATTATTCCCTAACCATTCCAAAATATCAATGCACAACGCTAATATTCAAGTTTTCACTTCTGCCGGCACTCCCGGAGTGCAACCCGTCTTTTTTTATTGGCCTAGAAGTCGTAGTAATAATGTTGAAATCAGGTTTTTACTGCACTCAAATGTTATCATATGATGTGAAATATGATTATCATCTTATACTAAAAACATTAAAAACGGTGACCGTTGCAGGTGGGTATTGTGGGACGGACTGGTGCCGGCAAGTCGTCGCTCATCTCGTCGCTGTTCCGGCTAGCCATCGTCGAGGGAGAAGTGCTCATCGATGAAGTTGACACCGGACTCTTGGCTTTACAGGTATATCTCACTCTGACTACTTCACGCAATTACCCACAATTGTCGTGTTCCAGTTTGCGCTTACCTTCAGCAGCATATCAATGACTTATCACGTTGTGTAAGGATAACAGTTAACCTGATTTGCCAAAAATAAAAAAAATGTCCTGCAGGAACTTTATATGGGTTGTAAAAAATTGGTGCCGTATTTCAAACTATCTATATCAAGTATTGTCCGGATAGTTTGATGTGTGTGTGTGTGTGTGTGTGTGTGTGTGTGTGTGTGTGTGTGTGTGTGCGTGCTGTTATATATTAGAATATGNGGTATACTGCTAACAACAGCCCTTAGTCAGCCCTTCAGGCAACCAGGTTCAAATCATCATAAACTTAAATTGACGCACTCTCTCTCCGTATCCTAAGCTGGGCAGTCGTAAAACTTTACTTTAAATATATTTTCTTGTGTGTATTTTTACAGTGTTAATAAAATCTATAGTATCTTCACGCCCATATCCCCGAAGAGCTAGGCAGAGGCACAACCAGGGCACCCATGACTAGCCGAAGACAATAAGTCTCACAATGTGATACGTGGCAAGCCTATCGTCAACCGGGCACATTTCCAATCCCGAGCAACATTTTTTTTATTAGAAAATTGGAAAACCCAAATTTTATTTTTGTTGGCCGACCCGGGATTCGAACCCGGGACCTCATACAGTCAAGTCCAACACTTGAACCGCTAGACCACAGAGGCATATCATCCCATATTATCACCTCTATTATCCCGAGACCAACACTTTTTTTACTCTAATATTTCTAATCTTTTGTATAATACCTTATTTATTTCAGGAACTGAGGTCAAAGATCTCAATCATCCCTCAGGAACCGGTGTTGTTTTCTGCGTCGATCAGATACAACTTGGATCCATTCAACTCCTACGAAGACGAGCAACTGTGGAGGGCACTTGAAGCTGTAAGTGTGGGCCTATACTTTTTTATCTATGTGAAAAGTATTGTTGCTAAAATGAGAAAAGATACCCTTTATTGGTTCGACCATGTAGAAAGAATTACAGATGAAATATTGACAAAGCAGATATACAATGCGAATGTGGAGGGATGTAGGTACCCGGGGAGAGGTAGGTTGATATTCCACGATCAGATCGCTCGGGTGTTAGACGAGGGTGGTGGCAGGAGTCTCCGGACTTGACGTCTTTGTATTTTTTTAAGTGAAAGATCAGAGAACAAGCATTTGGGTCTCCTAATGGTATGAGTCAACCGTGGCTGTAAACACCATAAATGTTATAGGTGCGTCGCCAACAAATGACCGATATATAAGACGTGCTCACCTCTTACCAACTGCCCCGTAAAGAAGCAAAGGCTATATTCTATGACAGCGATCCTGGACCAAAATGGGATTTTTTTATCCGAGGTCTAACATCGTGGCCTCAGGTTGGCAACGCACAATTACCACCTTTGGTGTCTCTAAGCTGCGTGAATTTCTAACCATCAGGAAATCCGTCTGTTTCCTTCAAATATCAAGAAAAGAAAAAAGAATATTTTACATAATTCACTTTCTTTCACTTTTACATAATCCTCAGATTGTAAAATATGTTTCATATTTTCGAGATGAATCCAGCATGAAACCTATTGTTTTCTTTTACTTTTTAAAATAAAAATATACCTGAGTATTTTTGTTTCGAATATATCTTGACTAAGTAATGTTCCACAATTTCAAGGTGGACTTGAAAGGAGCGATCCCAGCGCTGGACTTCAAAGTGTCAGAAGGTGGTTCCAACTTCTCTCTTGGCCAGCGGCAGTTAGTGTGCTTGGCGCGAGCTATCCTGCGCGGAAACAGGATATTGGTGCTGGACGAGGCCACGGCTAATGTGGATCCCAAGTAAGTACATACATTATGTAGCCTTTACTCAAGAAAACTGCCGTCGCCTCTGCAGTCTAGTGGTTCGGTGTTGGATAGGACTCTATGTAGTTCCGTGTTCGATTCCTGGGTCGGGCAACATAAATTTTTTTTTTTAATTTTTTAATAAGTACAAACGTTTTTCGGGATAAATTATTGGTCGAACTCGGAGA